>SKCR01054598.1:0-29363 GCA_019454045.1 Zanthoxylum bungeanum | reverse complement strand
TATATATGACTATCCAATTATATTTAATCTACTACAATATATCAAGCTAGCATGAGGACCAAATGGACCTACGGTTCCGAGCCCCAAAAATCCCAGAATATTAATTAAACTCTCAGTTAAATTTTCTGAATTATTAAATTCGGATTATTCCACTAAAAATCCGAAGCTACACTCTGGTTGTCGTAGATAGATAATATAAGCTGAACTACGTCATTGTCCATCGATATAGTCATTACATATGGATTAGCCATTCACGAGTATCTCATAATTAGAGCCAGATCATAATGTTTGTTATATCCCAATAATTATTTTTATCTTAAGTACTATTGATTCTCTAATGAACGATTTATTCATAACCATTATGAATGTTAATATTTCTATTCGGAATATAAAGACTTGAGCACTCTAATTGTTCATGTATCGAATCAACTCTTACGGAAGATACTCATATACTTCTCGTAAGAATGAGTGAACTCTTTATCTATGTAAAAGTCCCCAGCTACATGCCAAATTATGTCCCCAAAATACGTAGCTATTGGTTGGGATTGCTACATCAACTCACCTTTGTAAATCAAATGACATAGTCTATCATGCAAGAGTTTGTAGTACACTCAGGATTTAGATTAATCCATATATGACCATCTAGTAGATTGAAATGAATTTCTTTATTTAACGGATATTATAAGAAACTCATTTCTATTTGGGTCCAGTCTTATATGATCTCATCATATAAGGTGCCTTCATTCTCATGTCACCACATGGACGATCCCAAATCAAGATCGTCATATAATTATAGAATGGACCGCAGCTATAAATAAACCGTAAATAAAGTACCCGTTTTGTTTTCTCTCTATGGATTATTTTAGATTACTTACTTCAGACTTAAATCCTCTTGTGTATGACACTCATACACTAAGTCTGAAGGCACATGAGTAATAAAGGGTAAACAAGATAATTTATAATATGCGATATTAAAAAAATACTTTGATAAATGAATAATGCATCTTTTTATTTCATAAAATATAATTTTGTTTACATTACATGAAGCTCTAGGGAATATATCCCAACATTGTTCGGGTACTTTTCCGAGGCTGAAATTTTGCTAAAAGAAGAAGCAAAATATTAGTAAATGAGCTGGTCACATTCGGACAAATAAGGGAAGGGCAGAAAAAATTTCAAGGTCGATCCCAGGTGCCTAAGGTTTTTCCGATGCGCTAGGAAAGTGGTTCCTACAATTGACATTAAGAGCGAGGTTGAAAAGTATTTTTAACCCTTCTTTTTTCATTTAAAGTTACTGTTTTTTTATATAAGATATAAATTATTATATGCATGTTTAGATGAGTATGCACATATTAATAATTATGAGATGAATGTTTATTGTTGATTCATGTGATGAATAGTTTTGGCATTGATCGTAAATTTTTCTGACTCTTATTTATGTTTTTTTTTTGTTTTGGGAATGTAAAGTCATAGGGCCAATTTTACAAATGTTGTATTTTTATTTTTCTATATAAAATTTTCATTCTTTGTAATTTTGATTACCAATGCCGCAAAAGGATCAACACCAAACCATGGAGAAAGACTTGGAGACCAAAGGATGCCTTGGGAATTTTATGTACTAATTAAATTAGTATAGGAAAAATAAGAGCCCAGTCAATGCAAAATTTATTTTATGTTATATGTATGTTTAAATTCGAAATGTTTGAATAACATGTCATATGGCTTAGGGAGCTTACTCTTGCATTTTCACATGTCATAACATGTTTTGGATGCATGAATATTCTAGACATAAAATATGATTTTATGAAATTTAAAAGGATTAAATTGGAATATGATGTGCATGAAATCCAATTAATTAGATTAATTAGTTTATTGATTTAAAATTGGAAATTATAAAATTACGGGCTTAATAAGTGCATCATGAATTTCATTGGTATATCGGATGGAAATCCGGACGTAAATTCCATAGTCGATTCTAAATGGACGGTAGTGTGGTCTGCACTCGGGATACAACTTCACGTACCATTGAAATTTATAACATGCTTAGATTAATTGAAGGGTTTAATTAAAATTTTGTCCACTTTAGAATTTTAAATTTTTAACTTGTTGGTGTATCAATTTTATAAGAGTTAAAATATATTAGGCCACTAAACCTAACTTATTTAAATTAGTTTAATTGAGTAAAATAATTAGTAGAGACTAATAGATATTAGTGAGTTAAAATTTTAAGAGTTAAAATTGGTAAGATCGCTAATAATGCACTAGTATAAATGAAAGTTATGTTTTAGCTGCGCATAAATCTATAGACATTAGTGAATTAAGATATTATATATTTTAAATAGAAACCTTAAAATTAAAATAGTGAGTGGGAGAGGGATATACGATAATATATCCTACGATTTCCATTGTTATTCCGAAAACATGAGATTCAAAAGGCGCCTCGAGACAGCTTTATTTTCGTCCCCCTACGGATGGTGTCCATTTTGGGTCAATATAATGTTTGGATTTCGAGAGGATAGGAACTCTAGATGTATCTGGTGAACTGACCGACCCTACGATGACACTTCACTAGTTAAGTCCAAGGGTTCTAAAACAATGGGTCAAACTCACAAAGGAATGATTAAATGTTAATCAAAATTCCTTGATCAAATCAAACAAAGGTTGGTTAATATAGGAATAAGAGTTATTCCCGTATATATTAATAATTTGAGATTGTCTCGATCTATCATGCAAATACTTGACCTACCCTATGGCGACACTTATATGTGGGATGATAGATTTTCGTGGCATGGTAATTCTCTTAGGTTTCTAATTCATTATACATGGTTTATGCATCATGTTTAATTTTATGCCAAAATATTTGATAATTTTAATATGCGATGAACATATATTGAATGCATGTTTATTTTATTTTATTTCAGCCATGGTTTCTCTAATAATTTCTATTCTCTCTAATGACAAATTGACGGGAGAAAATTATGTAAAATGGAAAAGTAACATGAATGTCATTTTGGTCTGTGAAGACCTTAAGTTTGTCCTGACGGAGGAGTGTCCTCCTGAGCCAGTGATAAACTTTGGCCAAGATGTGCACGATGCCTACTATAAATGGATCACGGCTAATGAGAAAGCCTGCTGCTACTTATTAGCAGGGATGTCTGAAGTTCTTGCTGCAAAGCATGAGCCTATGGCTACAACATCTTTGATGATGGAGTCATTGCAGGGCATGTTAGGGCAGCATTCAGAGCGGCAGCGTCATGACGCCATGGTCTAAGCGATGACCGCTAGGATGAAGGAAGAAACATCATTCTGAGAGCATGTCTTAAGAATGATAACCTACCTCAATACGGCTGAAACCCATGGAGCTCTTATTGACGAGCGGAGCCAGGTGACCATGATCATGGAAACTCTTCCGAAGAGATTCCTACAGTTTAAAAACAACTATGTTATGAACACGTTGTCTTTTACTTTGACTCAACTGCTTAATGAGCTCACTCATTATGAGTCCATGCTGGTGGATCCTCGTGAACCCAATGGAGAGACAAATATTACCGAATCTTCTAAATTTGCCAAGAACAAGAAGAAATACACTGGAAAGACTAAGGAAACGCCTATGAAAAAAACAATAAAGGCTCTAAGGATGCCAAGCCCAAGTGAAAATTTTTCCACTATAACAAGGACGGGCATTGGAAAAGGAAGTGTCATAAATATCTTATTGAACTAAAAGAGAAGAAGGCTACAAGTAAATATGATTTACTTGTTATCGAATCTCTATAGGTGGAAGATGATAAGTCCGCGTGAATTGTTGATTATGGAGCCACTAACCATGTTTGTTCTTCTTTGCAGCTACTTGATTCATGGAGGGACCTTATTGAAGGTGACTATACCATAAGGGCTGGGACAGGGAATGTTGTTTCAGCTAGAGCAGTGGGAGTTTCCAGTTTAAGTTTTTACAATAATAGTTATTTAAATTTAAACAATGTGTTATTTATTCTTGGTTTTCGCAGGAATTTGATTTCTGTTTCTAAACTTTTGGATGATGGTTTTTCATTTCTTTTAATAGTAATTTAGTTATTATTGGTAGAAATGGATTAACTATATGCACGGGAAACTCTGAAAAATAATTTATATGTGTTAAGGCCGTTAACAAATATTTCACTACTCAACACTAAAATATTTAGGGTTGAAAAACCTAAAATAAAATGGCAAAAGATTTCTCATGGTGACATTGTAGTGCCCTAGACATGCCACATGATCTCTAAGCGTGATTATTGTGCGAATAAAACAAGAGAGTTGCGGAATACTCACATTGATTGGTTGAGGAGATTTCGAAAATTTCCAAGGATGTAAAGAAGCTCCAAGCTTTCCTCGAGTGTTTCCAACACTTGGGTTAGTCTCCCTATCACCTTATTTGACTCCTTAATGTGCTAGCATAGATGAATTTTGCAACAAAACTGCATTTTGAGGGAGAAGAGAGAGCTTGCTGTGAATAGTAATCCATCTAAGTTCCAAAGTTGACTTTCTTAATTTATACTAAGTTTGTGCGTTGAATTGGTTTGGGAGTTTTATAAGTAAAGCAAGCTTTACTCAACCAACAAATCAAATCCAAAATCAAGCCTAACCACTTCCATCATTAGTCAAACAAATGATGTAAGTGAAGTGGGTCTCACCACTTTTAAATTCCAAATTTAAGTCGGCTAACTCAACACGCAACTTCGCTCGGGCCCGGGTTCGTTTAATTCCGAATAAACGAATTTTCCGTTGCGACGTAATTAAATCTAATTTAAATAAATAATAATGCCTAGCAAAATTATTACGAAACTCACTTGTGAATTAATTCTAAATTAATTCGTTCGCCCGAATTAAAATCCAATTTTATTTCCGCTTTGAAATGCGATTTCAATTAATATATCCAATAAATTATTTAATCGATTAATTCCAAATTAATCGCTCTCTCTCTCTCTTCTAGATGAATTAATCCCAGATTAATTCTTTCTCTATTAATTAATCCCAGATTAATTCTTGTCGTAATTAATCCTAGATTAATTTTCTCTCTCATAATTAATCCCAGATTAATTTTGTTCGAGTCAAATGTCATCGGTGAATCTTTGGGAGGCGACCCAAGAGATCCCTGGATATGTTGGCAGTAAAAACGGTCATCGGACTATCTGAATACTTGCGTACCAGGTACCACGTTCTTACCAATTTACAAGACATGGTTGGCTTCTAGCGAAGCACCGTGCTTACCCAATTCTCCAGAAATATTCTATTAAGGAATACAAGATCTTTGACAGGCGTAGTATACATAGTATTGCGTATTACGATCCAGTATTGAATGTCACATGCTAGGCCTGGGGCTGGAGTTGTGTATGCCCCGTACGAAGCATATATCGGATCACTAGCAACTAGTCTCTTTATGATCGAAAAGTCATGACCTAGTCATACTTTCCCGATGGCTATAGCACTATAGAGTACCAGTTCTGTATCCATGTGTGATCATCATCTCCATATGAATGAAGTGATACTTCCATCTTGACATCACACCCAATACACTACGATTCTCAGAATACCCAGAAGAGGCGTACACAGAACCTGTTAAAGCCCCGGACGACCAAAACCAAAGTACATTGATTGTCGCAAGTATTAGCGATGCAAGTCTCAAGTTAAGACCAAATACACCTACCCTGATTCGGATTCCCATAGACACATAGTCATACTACCAATGAGATTTCGAGGGGTCTATCTAGAGCGAAGCTGTTTCCGTACCATCGGTAAACAGAACCTCTTATTACACTTGCATGAGTATCCAATACCCAAATATATGAGAACTATGTTCTTACGCTTCCATAACACGCACAAGTGTAATACTAGCATATTCCGCATTATCGATGTCCAGTCTCGATAATACTACGACTAGGGATATTTAATGATTAAACCTTACGTGAATTAATATTGTCTCATATCTTATTAATCTGGTACTAATCATATGGACTTTTATCATTTATATATCCAGGTAATCCAATTACAAATGATAAAAGAGCAATTTCATTTGTCACATAGTTAATTTTTTACAATAACATCATGTTCTTTACAAAATAGTGATGCTATGGGTCATAATTATCCAACAATCTCCCACTTGGCCTATAGCCAATCACTCAAGTGTCCAACACCTGAACTATGTACGGGTCGCTCAAACTTCTTCTGAGAAATAGCTTTCGTCAGCGAATTTGCAAGGTTATCATCTGATGCGATTTATTCGATCATCACATTTCCACGATGTATAATCTAACAAATCAGATGAAACAGTTGAAGTACATACTTGGATCATTGATGAGACCGCGGTTCCTTAGCCTGTGTCGTAGCCCAGCTCAGCTGCTAACAGAACTACTCATAATCCAATTAGGATTATATAGATCCAAAATGCTTCTTTTGCTGCCTCAGCTGCAGCAATATTCCGCTTTTATTGTTTAATCGGCAATAGTATCTTGCTTGGAAGATTTCCAGCTCATTGTTCCGTTATTCAAACTAAATATGTACCCTTATTGCGACTTACAATCATCTTTATCGGTTTGGAAACTTACAGCGGTGAACCCAGTCACCTCAAGTTCTCATTTCCCATTTATCAGAAAATATCCTTAGTTCATCCAAGATACTCAAGGATGTTCTTTACTCAATCCAGTGACCATCACCTGGATTTGCCTGATTGTGACTGCATATGCTCAAAGCATATGGGACATCGGGTTGCGTACATATCAAAACGTACGAACTCTGGGAGAGTGTCAGCAGCTTTCTAAATCTATCCCAGTAGATCTTTATTCCTATAATAAAGCCTGCTTCTCCCAGGTTTTTCATGGAGAATTTTATGAAAGCCAAGCTTTCACTGATTGTACTATGGGAATGTCATTGCTAAGAAGCAATACGTCATCAATGTATAGGACAGTGATTGTCAGTGCGCTCCCATTAACCCTCTTATATACACAAGAATCATCTTCGTTATGAATTAAATCATATACCATTATGATATCATCAAAACGCTGGTTCCAAGAACGCAATGCTTGCGTCAATCCATAAATGGATCGATTTAACTTGCAAACCTTATTTGTATGTTTTGGTACGACAAAACCATCAGGATGTTGAATACAAACATCCTCCAAAAATTTTCTGTTAAGGAAAGCGGTTTTGGCGTCCAGCTGCCATATTTCATAAATGAAATATGCAGCAATAGCAAGCATTATCCGAATGGATTGACTCATGGAAACGGGTGAAAGAGTTTCGTTGTAATCGACACCATGTTGTTGATGATACCTTTTCTGTACAAGCCTAGCTGCATACATTTATATGTTGCCATCCATGTATGTCTTCCTTGAAGACTTATTAGTAACAATAGGCACAATGCCTTCTGGTACATCAACCAGTATCCAAACATGGTTGTTATACATGGAATCCATTTCAGACTTCATGGCATTTTGCCATAAAAGGAGTCGATACCTTGTATCACTTTCTCATACGTAGTTGGTCTATCTAACTCGATAAGATTAATATCTACATGAGGTGAGATCAGAAATCCATACCTCCCAAGTTGTTTTCTGACTCTCTCCGACATACGCGGTTCTTGTGTATTCGAAGATTGTGGTACAGTTTCATCTCTGATGAACTGTTCGTGTTCCGTAACAGATTGGTGCCAGAAACAGTATTACTTTAATTTTCATCGCGTTTTACTTTCCTCCCACTTACCACTGCATATAGGAATTCCTTTTAGGAAAACCGCATGGCGAGCAACAATTGAGCATTCTTCTCTTGTGAGTTGTATAAGTACTATACTTTGGTTTCCCTATGATAACCAATTACAAATAGGCATTTATCTGATTTGGGTTAAAGTTCGGTACCATCCAAACGTTTAGAGTATGCCAGCATTCCCAAATCTTCAGGAATGAGAAATCTGGTTTCTTTGTTCATATCTAATATGAAGTCTGTCTAATAGATTTTCATGGAACCTTATTCAAAATAAGTATTGCACTGTTTAATTCGTATCCTTAGAAGGAAATTGGTAGCTCAGAGCGACTCATCATTAATCATACTGTGTCCAACAAAGTTTGGTTTCTCTGTTTGGACACACCGTCCAACTGACATGTTCCGAAAAGAGTCCACTGTGAAAGAATACCATATTCTTTCAAGTAATCAAGAAACTTATTGCTCAAGTATTTTCCACTATGGTCCAACCGTAATATCTTAATACTTTGCCAGTCTGTTTTTGTACTTCGTGTCGAAACTCTTTGAATTTATCAAAAGTTTCTGACTTGTATTTCATAAGATACACATAACCATAACGCGATGCCACATCCGTAAAGGTTACGAAGTATTCATATCCAATTCTAGTCTATCTAGACATGGGCCCACTTACGTCACTATGAACGAGGGGTAACAGATCGGTGGCACATACACTCTTACTATGTAAAAGATATTTTAGGCACTTAGCCTAATAAACAAGATTCGTAGATATCATTTGAATTATGATCAAATTCGTCCTAGTATCCACTCTTCGAAAGTGTGGATATACGAGTCTTGTTAATGTGTCCCAGACAACAATGCCACAAATAAGTCTCATCTGATTTACTCAGTTTGAGCCTTTTGTTTGTCATGTTATATGTTTGAGATTCATTTATATTCAAAATATAAATATTGTTATTCACATCTAATGTGTATATCTCAATATCATCTTTATAAACAAAACATATGGTGTTTCGGAACATAAAGGTATAACCCCAACGGGTTAAACTAGATACAGAGATAATGTTCTTAGTCAAACTAGGTACATTATAACAGTCTCCTAATTTAAGTACATGCCCCAATGGCAGTTCCAAAACTTAGGTTCATATGGCCAAAACAACGACTCTCGTCATGTTTCCGACTTGTAGGTCGATCTCATCTGAAGCCAGTCTCCTGCTAATTAGTAGATTCCGCACATCAGTACATATATTTATGTACCACATCCAGTATCTAAAATCCAATTTTAAAACTAGTAGTGGACATGTTTATAACAAACATACCTGAAGTCGGAGCCTTGCCCCACCTTCACTTCCTTCATGTCTGCCTTATCCATACGGCAGTCACGCTTCCAGTGACCCCGTTTTCCACAGCTTAGGCATATATCTTGGGATGTGTCATTTTTCTTCCCATAAGACTGTGACGATTTAGCCTTGCCTTTTTGCTTCACACCCCCAGAAGCCTTCGGCCAAGCCTTGACTTTCTGGAATGTCAAAGTAAGATGCGCCTTGCACTTCTTGCCTTTTAGAAGCTCTGGCTGTGCTTCCTTGAGCATAGCCATTAACTCTCTAAGAGTTTTCTCTTGGTTCATCATGTTAAAGTTCATGACGAACCCGCCCCGGAATTCGGGTAGAAACTGTAAGATCAAATCTATGGAAGTCTCGGCCTCGTAGGTAATGCCTAGGTAACCTAGTTGTTTGATGTCAGTAATCATCTGCGACACCTAGTGCTCGACAGATGTACCCTCTGACATACGCGAGCAAAAGAGCTTCTTTTGCAATTCGTACTTCTAAGATCTAAGAATAGATCTATGAAGATCCTTTAATTTCAACATCATGGTATAAGGATCTAATCCTTAGTTCTGACGACAAAATTAAAGAGTCATTGCAGCAAGCATAACAGATTGAGCACTAAATTTATCATCACGATGAGTCTTCCAAAGCTCATGCTCTACTATTTGCTCAACTCCGGGCTCAGGCCCAAAAGGTTTCTCTATCAAATAGAGTAACTTCTCAGCTCTCAGGACTATCCTGAGATTCTTTTCCCAATCTGGAAAATTAAAGTCGTTAAAGACATTTTCACCCAGGATTATGTCCTTTGATGCTAATCTTTCAAGTCATTTTGATTGCTATAGTCCAACTATCTAATCAATGATTTCGGGTACAATCTAATGTAAAGATTACTATAGTCTAACTATATAATTAACTACAATTTGATCGGTTACATTCAAATGTATTGATTACTATAGTCCAATTATATAACCAACTACAAATGAAGTAGTTTGAATACAGTCCAACTGTTCAATTAAAACAACAATTGAATATTAGTCCAACTAATATATTAATATTTTAATGACGAAAAAATAAAATGAGCGCCTATTGGCAAGTATCTAAACGAAATTGCAAATTTAATATTTACCTCCCACTATTTTTCGGCGAGCCTCTAACCCTCTGTGGAGTACTCGGGAAACCTAGTTTTCTAGTGGGTTAGGATCCCGTTAAATAACACACAACCTTGACTTTGGCCAACAAGCTGTATGAAACTTAACTAGGTAGATCTCTAAGATCAATTGGATCACATCCAATTCCTAGATCCAGTAGGTGGACCTCCAAGTACGAAACATATATCCAATATATGTAAATATATCCAATATATTTCCTAACTTTTTTTCCTCTGGATCAACTAAGCTTTGGCTTTGGCTCAACAAACTTAATGATTCCAGTTAAGTGTAACCCATTGACAGTGGGAAAGCTTCGTAATCGAAGTCGATGAACTAAAGGTGACCTTAACTTTGGCCAACAAGTCACAACCGCCCAAGACATACGATAACACATCCGCGATGGACAAAGGGTCTTGACTTTGGCCAACAAACCAATGCCAATCTTGGATCTTGAGAGAGAACCACTCAATGGAAGGAAAACGCTTAATATTTGAGTGAGGGTTTTTCGCGTAAATTGGCAACCAATTTATTATCTTTGATTAGGTCTCATCATACACCCTTAAACATGCATTCTAAAAGCATAATAAGGCACGAATAAAATTAATAATGATATGCGGATGGATATATAACAAATTTTTTCCTAGAACAAATCTCTCATTTTTCTCTCTCCCGCTAGCATTATTCATACTTCTACCCAATTACATAATACATTAAAGAAACCTCATTTGCATTGAAGGGAACTGGTGAGAAGAGAAATACAAAGAGTAAAGAGATGATAGGCTGGACACGCAGGTCCAATTTGAATAAATTCTAAATTTATTACAACAATTTTCAAAATTGCCCCACCCTTCTAATATCCATCTGATATACATTATTCATACAAATACATCCAAGTATTCACACAAAGCATGTTATTCAATCAATCTAATCCAATTTATTAATCTTTGAATTAATGACCATCCAATGTTCAAACAACGATTTGATTTGCGCGAGTCCAACTCTTTTAAGAATAAATACTCAAAGTAAGTATTCTTGAATTATATCGAACTACAATTTTAAATCCAATTTTAAATTGTATCCAATACTAATTCATATTTAATTCCAAAATGCCAAGGCCCAAATAGGAATCACCATATGCCAAAAAATCAATTTAGGCCCATTATGTCCAATTAAAAGTTTTTTTTAAAGGCCCAATTGTCATATTTGGACTTTATGGAAATGGTTTTAGGCCCAATTGGATCCAACCCAATTGTCCAAAACCATACTTGGCCCAACCAAGCCCATTAAGCCCAAATACAACAAATTAAATTATCTTATTATTCCAAATAACATATTAATCTAATTAAAGTGTAATTAAAATAATTAATCAACTAATCTAATGTTTCCAAAACACTAATTAATCCAATTAATCATGCTCATTAATTCCAATTCATGTCCAACACAAATTGAAGCAAAACAATTCATTCCAACATGCTTAGGCTCACGGCAATGACATAAAATAACATTCAATTTTGATTTCAATCCAATTAAATCAACAATCAATATTCATTTCATGCATTTAACATATCCAATTGTCAAATTTCAAAATTTTCCATGAGCATTCCTAGGGCATACATTCAGCCATGCATAGAATTTAGGAATTTTTGATCTAATCAATTTATCTCAAATCCAAATATTCACAAATCCAATTCATCATCATACTAACACAACCAAACAATCAATTTAGGCATTTTCAAACTCCAAGCAAAAATATCTAATTAAAGTCCATAAACCCTAGAATTCAAATCAAGCTTAGGATGGCTCTAGATACCATTGTTAGTATCCTACACATGCCACAAGATCACTAAGATGATTTGTGTGTGGATACATCAAGAAGTTTGCGGAAAAAACTTAAAATGATCGGATGAGATTCAAAACTTTTCCATGGATGTGTGGAAGCTCCAAGCTTTCTTTTGCATTCCAAACTCAAGGGTGAGTTTCCCTATCACCTCACAAGACTCCTTTAAGTGCTAGCTTTAAAGATTTTTGAAGAAAAAATCAATGGAGAGGAAAGGCAAGTCACGCCCAAAGAGAGAGAAGGAGGATAGTGATTTTCAAGTTTCAAAAACTTGTATCAAAAATTGTGTGATGTGTTATTAAAGTCCAACCTTTAATGTTCCAACCACTTCCATCACAAAAGTGACATGTGATGTAAGTAAAGTGGGTCTTACCACTTTAAATTTAAAATTTGGTCGGCTTACACAACACACTTTAGGCCCGGTTCGTTTAATCCGACTAAATGAATTTTCCGTCGCGACATAATTAAATCCAATTTGATTAAATAATAATGCCTCGCAAAATTATTACGAAAGTCGCTTGCGAATTAATTCCAAATTAATTCGTTCGCTAGAACTAAAATCCAATTTCATTTCGCATTGAAATCCAATTTCAATTAATACATTTAATATATTATTTTAGCCCAAATAAATAAATTAAATAGAAAATTATAATTTAACTATTAAATTTATTTTACCGATTAATTCCTAATTAATCGCGTTCTCTCTTCTAGACGAATTTAATCCTAGATAAATTCTTGACGCAATTAATCTCAGATTAATTTTATCTCTCATAATTAATCCCAGATTAATTATTACCGTAATTAATCCCAAATTAATTTTTTCTCTCATAATTAATCCCAGATTAATTCTGTTCGAGTCAAATGTCATCGGTGAATCTTTGGAAAGCGACCCAAGAGATCCATGGATATGTTGGTAGTAAATATGGTCATTGGACTATCCGAACACGTGCATACCTCGTACCACGTTCTTATCAATTTACAAGACATGATTGGCTTCTAGAAAAGCACTGTGCCTACCCAATTCTCCAGAAATATATTCAACATGGAATATATATAATCTATATCAGGCGTAGTATACAATATATTGCGTATTACGATCCAGTATCGGATGTCACTAAGGGTGTGCATTAATCGGTTTTAACCGATTAACCGAACTGTTCCGACCCATTTTTTTTATTACGGTTCGGTTAAATCGGTTATTGCGGTTAAAATTTTTAACTTTTTTGGTTATTCGGTTCGGTTACGGTTATGAGATTCATATAACCGAACCGGCCGATTAACTGAAATTAAACCATAAATATATATATATATATATATTAGCGCGTGCGAATCCTTTAATTTTTTAGAGTTAAGATAGTCTGCATGTAAACTCTAAATTGGTTGTAGTTGTAATGATTTGATAATACTACCCGAACATAAAATTGATAAAATTCAAATGACAAGCTGCATTAACAGTTTGGTTTTGACTCTTTTTAGTTTCTCTCAAGAATTTAAAAGTAAAAATGCATAAAATTCCAAATATGTAGATTTTACATCGTGGTGGATTCGTGACCCTTAAAATTTCTAACATGGCAGGTTTGGAAAGAAATCTGAAGCAGTGACAATCATCGAGGGTTTAAAAATTAAAAAATATTTCTCTCGCATGTAATTAAATATAGATATATTTAATCAAATGTTAGTTAGAATCGGTATTTTTAGAATCGGATATGTGATCGAATTAGTGATCCAAAAAATTTAATGCGTCAGTGGTTCGACCGGTTGAAACGTTCCGAAAAAATCGGTAGAACCGACCTACATCATATATAATTTTACTAATTAAAAATTATAAAAAATATTAAATTTTAATTTATTGGATTGGTTAATAACCGAATTAACCATAACCGACCGAAATATAATGGTTAATTGGTTAATGGTTATGTGTCATAAATTGGTTAAATCGATCACATTTTTATTTAACCGAAAATTTCGGTTACGGTTAAAAAATCAAGAATTAACCGACCGAACCGACCGATGCACACCCCTAGATGTCACATGCTAGGCCTAGGGCTGGAATTGTGTCTGCCTCGTACGAAGCACATATCGGATCACTAGCAACTAGTCTCTATAATCATATAATCATGACCTAGTCATACTATCCCGATAGCTGCAGCATTTAAGAGTACCAGTTCGGTATCCTACGTGATCATCATCTCCATATGACTGAAGTGATACTTCCATCTTGACATCACACCCAATACACTACGATTCTCAGTATACCCAGAAGAGGCATACACAGAACCTGTTAAAGTTCCGGACGACCAAAACCAAAGTATACTGATTGTCGCAAGTATTAGCGATGCAAGTCTCAGGTTAAGACCATATACACCTACCCTGATTCGGATTCCCATAGACACATAGTCATACTACCAATGGGATTCTGAGGGGTCTATCCAGAGCGAAGCTGTTCCCGGTCCAACGGCTAATAGAACCTCCTATCATACTTGCATAAGTATCCAATACTTAAATATATGAGAATTATGTTGTTACGCTTCCATAACGCGCACAAATGCAATACTAGCCTATTCTGCATTATCGATGTCCAGTCTCGATAATAATATGACTATGTATATTTAATGATTAAACCTTTCGTGGATTAATATTGTCTCATATCTTATTAATCTGGTACTAATCATATGGACTTTTATCATTTATATATCCAAGTAATCCAATTACAAAATGATAAAAGAGTAATTTCCTTTGTCACATAGTTAATTTGTACAAAGAACGCCATTCCTTTTACAAATAGTGATGCTTTTTATCATAATTGTCCAACATAAAATTACTTGAATATCAACTCACTTACATTAAGAGTCCTAAGCTATAAGATCTTGCATTGCCATTTCTTCATTGAGCGTTGTCTTTATGTCTGTTTTGCTTCGAAATCTTTTTATGTTGCATTGCGAAAGTTTGTTGAAGTTATTGAGTGTCGCATCATCAAAATCATTCATTAAGTATTATGTCGCTTATAATTTTATATTTTTCATTTATTTTATAAAAAATGTTCTTTTCTTCAGCATATAGAAAATTTGTTCGGGTATAATGAACAGATCTAGAAGTGAAAGTTGTGAGTTAGATCTAAATGGTTCTTCTCGGAAGACTGAAGACCTACTAGATTTATTAATTTATCTTGTAATAGATTGTTTATATGTTGATATAAAAGTTTTTATATTCGATTTGTATATTATGTTGTTCCATTTATAGTAATGATGTGATCCAAGATATGAGAATTTGGTATTATTCAAGTCTAAAATACAAAGTTTCAAAGTTTTAAAAAGGCCAAAATACTCAAGATATATCAAGAAATAGGTTATTGGCCAAATTCCATCAAAGAGTTTCAAGAGAAACCACATTGGCAATGACTGCAGGATTTGCGCAGTTTTCATATTTTGGCTATAACTTTCTCATATGATGTCTGGTTTGGATGATTGAAGTTGCATTAAAAGATAACTCAATGATCTACACCTTTGTATTTTACGTCAAAGATAAATCCGGACTCCTTCCTGGTTAAAATTCGATCACAATAAATCCATATAATTTTATAATTTATGTTTAAAGTTTAATTTATATTTTAATATCATAGGTTAAATTTTAATATTAATTTAAAGCTTATGAACGAAATTTAAGTCTTATTTAATTTAGAATTTAGTTTTATTAGTTCAATTAAGATTTCTTTCAAGTATTTTAGTTTTATTAGCTTTCCTTATTTAAGTTAACTTTGGATTTTATTAGGGCCTATTTAAAGGTGCATTTAACTTTTAATTTTGATAGAGAATTTTGAATAAAGAATGGCCATTGGCGTTTAACACCCAAGTGTGTATAAGAGTGGATTCTCTCTTGATTCTTAACTGAAACCTTATCAAGACTTATCAAAGATTGGCGATATTTGTGGCGTCTATAAATAGCTAACAATGTTTCTTTCAATGGTTTAGAAAGGATTTTCAAGGACAGGTTCCTTGAGGGTTCAATCTGATATTGGAATATGGTTTGTTCTTACAAATCGTGATTCGTGGTTCTTGGGGTTCGCTCAATTACGTGCGGTTGCCTAGGAATCAATCCTACTATAGTTTCTGTCAGTTATTATCGAGAACTCAGGTTTCCAATGTCAGGTTTTCTATCTTTAGTTTCTTTCTTTAGGATCTTTTTGTTGTATCTTAGGTTAAGTTTGATTTTTATATTTCTTTTAAGTCTTAGTCATTTCTTTACTTGATTTAATCTTAAGTCTTGTATCTTTATTATAGTATTTTGTATTTGTTTAAGTCAAAAAATTGTGTTCGTTAAATTTCAATTTTGTCAAGTTTCTTAGTGTCTGTGTCTTATTTAGGGTTCTCAGTTGGTCTTGTATGTTTGTGAAATTTTTTTGCATTTTTGAGTCAAAAAAATCAAAAATATGAGTTTCGATTTTTTTAAGAGTCGTTTGATTTTTTATGTTATTCTTTTGTGTTCTTGTCATTTAAGAGTTTTTAAGTTGTTCTTGAATTAATAAAATATCAAAATCACCAACAAAAAAAATGTTGAGTTGTTCTTGAGTCAAGGTTTGGATTTGAGGACAAATCCTTTTGAGGAGAGATGGAATGATGTGATCCAAGGTACGGGAATTGGATATTGTCCAAGTCTAAAAACAGAGTTTCAAAGTTTTAAAAAGCCCAAAATACTAAAAATACATCAAGAAAGAGGTTGTTAGTCAAATTTCATCAAAGAGTTTTAATTGAAGATCATCTTGGTAATGACGGTGAGATTTGCGCAGTCTATGTATTTTGGCTATAACTTTCTCATACGATATTCGATTATGATGATTCAAGTTGTGTTAAAAAGAGGACTCAATGATCTACAAATTTGGAATATAAGTCAAAGAAAAATTCTGACTCATTTCTGATCAAAATTCGATCATAATAAATCCCTATAATTTTTATGTTATAAGTTTAATTTATGTTTTATCTAAAATTTCATGTTAATTTAAAGCTCATGTATGAAATTTAAGTCTTATTTAGCTTAGGATTTAGTTTTATTAGCTCAATTATGATTTCTTTTAAGTATTTTAGTTTAATTAGCTTTTCTTATTTAAGTTAACTTAGGATTTTATAATGGACTATTTAAAGGTGCATTTAGCTTGTAACTTTGATAGATGATTTTGAATAAAGAATAGTCATTAGCGTTCTAACACCCAAGTGCGTATGAGAGTGGATTCTCTTTTGGTTCTTAACTGAACCCTTATCAAGACTTATCAAAGATTGACAATTTTTATGGCATATCTAAATAACTAGTAAGTTTTCTTTCAACCATTGAGAAAATGATTTTCAAAGACAAATTTCTTAAGGGTTCAATCTGATCTTTGAAGGATTTTGTTCTCATAAAATCGTGATTCACGATTCTTGGGGTTCGCTCAATTACATGGGGTTGTCTAGAAATCAATTCTATGGTGGTTTCCGTTTAGATCTGTATTAATTAATATTGCATTCAGATTGGAAGACCAGTCAAGGCCCGTAATTTATTTTATACTAATTAACTTTAGGTGTGAATTTATTTTTCTATTGGTTATAAAATATATAGTGTATAAATTCTTTTATGCTATTCGATTTTATTTTAACTAAACTTAAATCTTAATTATTTCAAAATAATTATTCGAACTAAAATCTCAATATTATAATTATATCGCTAGCAATAATACATGTTTGCGTCTTCTCACCTCATTTATACAAATGAATCTTCAAAAAGAAAAGGCTTTCATTTTTGTCCTCCTACCAACTCACCTTCCTGTAAGCCCACATCTCTTTTATCTTTTTCTCTCAGATTCATTTTCTCTTCTGCAAGCCTGAAAATAAATTAGTCTTGTAAGTACACTCATACAAGCCTTGATTCTATTGTAAACAAAGCCTGTAAGTAATGAGTGTAAAAGAGAATTACTCAGAATGAGAGGAGGGTTTAAAGGTAGCTGTTATTTTTCTGCATGGCCACCAATAGGAGCTCCTTTGAACAACGTTCAAAGAGAAGATAACTGGAAACACTTTGGCAACTCTGTCAATGCGGTGTCGTTTTGTTTTGTTGCCACTGCCATTCTCATTTTCATGTTCTTGGTCATGGCTATTTTTGAGAGATTCCTTAGACCCACTTCGGCAAATGGTAACAGCAGTCGTGGTGATCTTGAGTCCCAGCTGGGTTTCAATCCCAAGCTTGGCTATCCATCTCCTAAAGTAAGTGTTAAGTCATTTACACTTGTGATGCATTTCTGGGTTGTCTATTTTTTGTTTTCTGTTTGTTTAGAATTGTATATTTTGTGAGTAAATATGAAATGTTGAAGGGGTCCTTTGATTTTCTTTGAAGATGGTGCCTAAAGTGGTTGTTATTTTTTTTTTTTTTGCCCAGATGTAAAATTTGAGGGAAATGTAGTTCCTTCTTCAGTTTTGACAGCTTTGTTGGTTATTTTGATTTATGCTAATATTGATGATTTTTGTTCTGACATAAAGTTTTGGTGCTTAACATTCTCGTTTATGATCATTAAAGTTATTTTTCCCCCTTTTTCCTGTTAATTTTCACTCATTTAGTCATTTATGCTTTTTACTCGGTCCTCTTTGTTTCAGGGGTTCTAATCTTAAAGCTGACTAATTTGTAAATTGTAAGGATTGATCATCAAGCATCTTTTCATCAAGCATCTTTTATAAGTGGATGTTCATCAATGTTCAATCTTTTTGGTTGTCCTCTGGAATTTTCTTTTTGTGCCACAATTCAAATTTCCCTTTTTGCTCTGAAATATTTTATAGCTTTCCCTGCCTTTTTTTTAAAGGAGCTATCCCTGTTTCTTCAAATCTAATCCTTTTTCTTGATAACCCAATTTGCCATTTATAACAGATATAGAAGATTCATACTATCCATCTCACTGTTTCTCTTCTATGTCAAAATTTTCAATGCAACACAATACATTTTTTTTTCCTCAGTTTTACTCAAAAGTCAAGATAATTAGCTTATTGTTTTATCCTATCTTTTTCTTTTTCCTTTTTTAAGAAAGATTATTCTCTCCGGGGACCAAAGTTTATTCCAGTGTCAAAAGCTAATATTTCATTTAGAGTATTGTGGTAGCTTATTATGTTTTCCCTTTCTCAGCAGCATTTCCATAGTTGAGTTTCATCATTTAAAATCTGTCTGTTGAATAGTTGGTGTCACACTTAAGAGTCTTAGGACTAGTTGTTCTTGTTGCTGTTTAGACCTATTACATTTACATGGTGGTCATCAATCTCATCATCAATGACTCTGTCCCTATTGCATGCCGTGTCCGGGATTCAGGGACAAGTTCTCTTTGTGGGGAAGTCTGTCGTTTTATTTTCTAAATTAGCTGTACATGTAACTAGCGCATTGGGCAGCACTTGGATTATAGTCTGTAGATAATTGTTTATGTGATTATATGCTTTTATGATATGCCATTATGATTGGAGTCTTGGAGATAGCCAATACGAGTATATGACTTGAGGGTAATTTTGATTTTGAGTATCCTATGATGGGTCCTGCTAGATGCAATGCATCAGCAGTCTCCCAAGTGCAATAGCTTTCTTGATTAACCTACTAAACCCAGCCTATTGTTTAATACAAGGCATAACTTCCTAAAAGGAAATTTCATTAACTTTCTGAATTGATCCAATGCTGATTAGTTAGTAGTCATCTGTTTACTGTAAAATTATATGTAGCTGAGGACTTTAAGGAAAATCTTATGTATAGATTATTATATATGATGTGATCATGCTGACTGTCAGCTCTTAAGGGTTTCCATGTGAGCCATCCGTCGATAGGCTTAATCGCCACACTTAATGTGATATTCTACTTACGGACCAATGTTAAATGTACTCTCCACTCAGACAGTATGTTCCCCAAAGGTTTTTTTTAGGATTATCAGTTGCAGGACACTGTATTTTTGTTTTGGTGCTAGAAATTTATAGTTAATTTCTATGGACTATTATGCATCAAAGAGATTGGGTTGGCCATGGAAATGAACAAATCAGTTGATGTGATCTGCAAAAGCTTATAGGCCGAATGACAGTTTGAAACATTAACAAATAGCAAAATACTATTGCAAATTGAGCATAATTTGTGTGGCAATTTACCTAAATTATTACCATTTTACGAAGCGGGCCTCAGAGCATGAAAATGTAAAAGGTCTAGTACCCAATCAATTGCTTAGACTAGCAGTGCATGCTCAAACCAACAACCAAACTGATACTCTTTGACTGTTATTGTAGTTTCTTGCTGCAGTCTTGCCCTTCCTCTAGATCTAAGGCTTTTCTGAATGTGTATTGGTTGTTTTGTGACAATCCATACTTGCAGTTCTTGAAAGGGTTTGAAACTTTTTGACAGTGCCGTTTACTTGTGGTTTTCATCTTTAGTGGTCAGTGTGTGTGTAGGAGCTCACAGCTGAATCATTTTAGTCATCCGATTGACCAGAAAGCCCACTCCTATTCAAAAATCAATCATCTGTTCTGACTAGTGCTTTCTTCTAGAAGATTAATCAATTCATACAGTGGTGTAGCCAGAACATTGATTTAGTGGGGGTAAAATTTGATTTTCACAAAAAACATTTATGGATACTCTTCATTTTAGCAAGTAAATCAAAATTATCTCAATAAAAAATTATATTTTTCATTAATTTGTAGGACACATTTAATAAATTTTCGAATTGAACAGGAGCAATTGCCCCGCTCACCACTTAGTGTCTCTGCCACTAAATCCATACATTGTCTACCCTAGCCTGGATGGCTGCGGTCATCCTTTTTACTTTTATATAAAAGATATTACTGGTAGCTGGAATTAACAAGAATATGGTTTGTGAGTTATTCACATGTAACTTCAGCCTTCAGATTATGTGAATCTGTAAATATTATATAGGGCAATAAAATAAAATAAAAATAAACGCTTTTCTTTCTCTCAACCTATGCTTGCACGACCACTTCCTTTTTCCTTAGTGCAATGATGTCATGGTGTATGCAACTTTTCTTGCTCTTTTTCTTCACCTGTTGTTTGCTCCAGTAAGTTTTTTGTGAATCATTCAGCAAGCTGCTTTTCATCTTATCTATTTATGTTGTTTTCGTAAACTTCGTCATTTTTGTTTACTATTTGGTAATAGTAGGATTGCAATCAGTACAAGAAAACACATGCATGCTTTTCCAATGGTTTTTCAAATATCCATTGATTGTAAATTTATTGGTTGATGCAACATGCCCTGTAATATCAATTTCAAACTTTTGCATTTGGTTTTTTTATCAATATGATCAGTCTTCATTTCTTGTTATGCATTTTGACTGGGTTTTTTTAATTTGAATTGAAACTCAAAGCTCCATAATCTCAACCATTCTATTGTTGTAATTTCTACAGATGACTGTATATGCCAATGGTGTTTCTGTGTTGATGCCTGGAGACAATATCCCTACCTTCATTGCACACCCAGCCCCGGTGCCTTGTCCGCCCGAGCCAATCTCATCACTTCCACACTATCAGCACAACCCATTATCCAATCCTCTATCTAGCTCCAATTGAAGCTCTAGCTCAATACAATAAGACTCAACATGAAAAAATCTATTTCCAGATTATGATGAAGGAATATTAATTACAGACGACACTCAAGCAGGCTCCATTTTCGATCTTTTTAGCCATTTATGCTTTGTATAAATCACCAGTTGGATGGGTCTGGCATCTGGCGTTGGCATGTCGGAAACACAACTTGTGTAGCAGACAGGGCTTGTACCCTGATTCACCTATAGCTAGCTGTATCTTTCTGCCATCTACATGTTCAAAATTTGTGCTTGCTGATCCTTAAAGATAGCTTGCATGGCCTATCAATGGATCACTCTACCTGTGAAAAAACATTTGAGGATTGTAATTGTTGTCGAGTTCAAGCACAGTTTTTACCTATATATGCAAATTCTTATTGGGATAGACTAGATAGATACATTGATTGTACTACCTAAATTTATTGGAAGCATTATCTCAGAAATCTACTCTCATCTCTCCAGAGAGATTTATTCATATATCTATATTTTTATAGGATAATTAGTTTAGACCCCGCGCAATGCGAGGATTATTTTGAATAAAATATGTTTGAAGATATATTTTTTTCGTGTATATATTTATAATCAGTGTTCTAAAACGCGCAAGGCGTTAGTCGGGCGGCGACCCAGTTCCTAGCATCTAAGGTCCCTAGGCAAGGTCTAGGAAATTAATCGAAAATAGAGAATTTTCACAATTAGGTTTAAGATTTTGTGATTTTGACAAATCAATCACAAGGAAATGTTGTTTGAGCGATGGGTAAAATTTATATAGAGTCAATTTAATGAGAAACTAACAAAAAATGAAGAAATTATAGTTATTTTAAATTAGGGTTTATGCATCAAATTAGGGATTTTTAAAATTGATGAGTTAGAGAGTTATTTATGTAAAATTAAGGTTAGGGTTAGGATTATGGTGTAAAATTCGACCAGAAATTAGCTTCAATTTCAAATTATGAGTCGGTCAACGGAGGTCAATGGAGTTGACTGATGATTTTGCGGTCAAAATTTATCAGAATGAGCAGAAAATGCCGCCCATTCCGGCGGCGTGTTTTAGAACATTGTTTATAATAATAATATTTCAATGAAAATGTTGTAAAATTTCTCATAAAATGTGTTATACCGCCACTCGAACTCGATCCGATAACTATCCAGTCCAGTACCAATAACTTTCAGTGAAATATGTGAATGTAAAAACATCAAGTTTTGTTTCAGCATGTTCTCAGCTGGATAAAATTTTCCTATTACTTATATGGTTTTGAAGGATTGTAATTTTATTTTATCATATTTTTCAAATGTCTATTGTTCGTACATGCATATCAACCATAGAATTGGAACATGTTAACACCACATTAAAAAAATCAACCAATTCTGAAATAGTCTGAATTAAGAACAATAAGGAAAAAAAATTGATTGATTGAATCTCCTTAAATTAAGGAGAGAAACTATTAGGTCTAGAAATATAATGGTATTTATGATATATGATATATGATGATATGATAGGATATGATGGGACTTTTAAGGATAAGAGTAACGGTGGGCAAGGGGCTCCATTTATGTGTGTTACTGAAAATGCAGAAGTTGTAAGGGACCATGTCAACATAATGGCCTCAGATTTTGAACTTTTGCATCTCAAAGACATTCCTTATTTTGTCCATGGAATTTATTTTGATGACATTAAAAAATATCCTTGTCTGTTTATAATGAAAGTGAAGAGCAAAAGAAACAGTTCAAAGCAACAGATGCCTTTGCCCATATTTTTTCTATAACAAGTAACAGCTAATTACAATAGAATTAGGACTTCTACTATATTATATTTTCCTTAATTGCCAACGGCTACAAAATTGGTTTTCCCTCCATCCAAATTTTTATTGGTTTTCTCAATTGTTTTCCGAGGGTCAATTACAAAAAAAATAATAATAATTAGAAATGTGTTGCGAAATTTTGATAGTATGTGGATGAAAGAGTAAGAGAAAGAGCAAGACACATAAATTTAAGTGGAGTAAATTTTACTTGAATTAATATTACATCACTTAAATATTAACTCCAAAAAATAAAAAGATATCTTGTGACTTCGGAGGCTTCCAACATGCTTCGCTACGCATAACGATCTCCAATAACTAATCAATCTATTTACAATAACAAAATGCTCACATGTTTATTGTTTGAAAAAATGAAGAATATGATGTTAACGATTGTTTTTCGTTCGAATGGTAAAATAGAAAATTCGCCTCTTGAATAAACCTCAATCAAATAGTGAATTTGTTTTATTAGTAAGGAATCACATAAATTTAACAAGCAGACAGGATAAACACATAGATTTTACGTGGTTTGGTGGAAAATGGCTTCTACCTACGTCCACATGAGAAATAAGGAGATTTTATTATGTCTCGGGGTCAAGACCGATCCGAGTTACAAATGGGGGGAGATCACAAATACAATGATAAAATATTTCGGGTCTTAACAAGCGTGGTAGAGCTCTCATAAGTGGTCGGGTGAATGACCAGCTTTCTCTCTCTATCTCTAACTCTTAAACTCTCGATTTTACAAGTAGTGAGATGTAAGATTTTCTAACCCTTGAAATAGTGTCTTGAACCTATTTATATAGACTCTCAAAGATACTATTTCATCGACGCTGATTTTAGTCAATGTCACTAGGTCATCATTACAAACACTTTCTTCATCAATCACCATCAATCCGGCCAATCAGATTAGCTCAATCATATGCCACTGCACCAGCCTAAGATAGTCTATGACGGCCTCCAGCCGCCTATGGCAGTTCTTTTTTGCCACTACACCGGCCTATAGACAGCTAGTAGGGTATATCTTTAATATAAATTGTTGCTTTGCTTTAGTCATCATTAGCCTTCAGGAAGCACACCTTCCCATTTATGGCATACGTCATATGGCTCCAATACTGGTCGGCCTGTGATCCCATCTTCGTTCCTCGGGTCGGGATACCAAGATAGATGATACTTGTCAAAGCCCTGCTAATGCGAACCCGATAAAACCTGCCTTGTGAACCCACGAACAAATCAGACAAAACCCAAGAACGCTATTACGATCAGGAATGGATGACTAAGACCCGTTAAGAACTTGTCCCAAGAACCCTAGTTGCAAGATCACGCCACAAAGAGTTGCAAGCTCTTTGATGAGTTTAAGTTCTTGAAGTTTAAGAACAATAAGAGAACCAGCTCTTACAATCTCGAAATTTATTGATAATCAAAAAGTGCCCAAATTAATGACATAATGTTACTTATATAACAAACGAATGAAAATCCTAAAAGCTAAGATAATAAGAATCCTAATCTAATAAGCTAAAGTGGCGCCCACTCAAGCCCACAAAATCTAAACTACCACACACTATTAGACATGTGCTTTCCTAGCTAAACTAGGAAACCCTAAATCTACCCTTAAACACACGCCTCCCACATGCAAGGTACATGCACATTTGCTTCCAAATCTAAATAAAAAGGCTTTAAAATAAAATAAAATAAAATAAAATAAATATCTAGTCCTTTTACATTAACCAAAACATACATAAATAAACTATCTAGTCAGAATCGAAAAAAAAAAAAAAAAAAAAAAAAAAAAAAACTATCTAGTCAACATCTCCAATGGCTTGTATAATGTTAACCATGACAGGTTCTTCATATGACAAACTCATCTTCAATGTGAAAGTCTTGACGGTAGTATTGGCAGTCTCGGTCATCGTCTCCTTTACAAGTCCAAGTATTGCTTCATTGATTTCTTTAGTCGTAGACCTTGTGATAGGTCTCACTAGTACTGGCAAAGGATCCTTGACTTGTCGTTCTATTGCAACTTCTCCTTGAACCTCATCACTTGGGTCAGTTTCACATGTAGAGACCTCATCGGGTCATGTCCTACAAACTGTCAGACAACCACCAGGGCCGGTCCTGAGTTTTTGGGTGCCCGGTGCGAAAGCTCAAAATGTGCTCTTTTGATAATTTGTTTGTAAAAATTACCTACAATGATATAACAAAATTTTCCGATCAAAATTATCATTCCAACATATATTATATATTATCGGCCAAGACATAAACCCATTTTCAAGTTTGACATAGCAACTAAGTTTATTGCATAACTCAATGACTTATGACAACTCATCACCTAAAGCATAAATACCTACAATGCTTAATAATGCAATTCCAACCAAAATTTCATGAATTTTCGAAAATGAGCATAAAGGTTACATGCTTATAAGTTAGAAAACTCAATTAATCTAAGGAAAATAGAAATAAACTTATTAGGGCTGAAGAGAGCATGAAGAATCAATAAATCCCACTCTTTATTGGACAAAAGTTTACAAGAGAAAAAGGAGCTAGAGAGCTTTCATGAGTTTTTTTTAAGAGAGATGATGATGAATAGTGCATCTCACGTTTTTATTCACAAAAGGGAGATATTTAAGTAATAAAATATTAATAAAAATTTAAACATTTGGTGCCCCTAATGACTGTTGGGCCCTGGACAGTTGTCTTTGTGGCACTGTGCCAGGGCCGGCCGTGACAACCACAAATCCATACTTGCTTCATCTTCAATGCCCCTTGAGAGAATTTCTCTGTACCATATGGTTGGGTCTTCCTGTCAAATCTCATCTATCACTCTTTACTCGCTATCTCTTGTGGGAGAAAGTCCCAGCTCATATTGTGATCGAGTCACTCTTTATTCCATTTCTCACTTATGAGTCTTTGGCTTACTTTGAGCTAAATATAATCTCTCAAACCGATAATAGTTTTAAAAAACCATCATCGGATTTGTGCGCTTTTTACAGAAAAAAACTTACAAGTACTTTTTAAAAGATGTTTCGTACAAAATTAATGGGCTATACGAATATTTTCACGTACTTTTCAATGATCAGTGTCCAAAAAGAAAAAAACAAGCAGTAAAGATTTTGAACTATTGGGATCCTGGAACTGGAAGCCAGCTTATAGATAGCCCTAGCCCATATAGCTTAAGCTTATGAACAATGTCACGAGAGATTACCAGCATTGAAATCACGAGCCCTTTTTGCTTTAGTTGTTAGTTGTTACCCTTTTCATCATTCTATTTATTGTTACTTTATTTGTCATCAAAGTGAACAAAAAGCTCTGCAATTAAATTCTATAAATAGAACTGGGTATATGCAATTCTCTGATTTCAAATCTTTCAAATAAAAAATTGAGATAACAAAATCCAAAATCTCTTTCCCTGTACGGCATCCACTGACTGATTGAGTAATCTCAGTTCATTTCTTTACGTATCCAAGTGACCAAACCCATCAATGCACTTTCCTCTTCACATTATAAAATAAAAAATATCGTGTGGACCGGGTTGAGAGACACGAGACGCTGCCCCAATAGCGAACCAGGCTCGGATCGGTCGGGTTTGATCCGGTTCACTTTGGATGTTATTGGCGTGGTTTGCCGGCAAGGGTATAGAGTTGAGGAGAATAATGAGTGTGGGTTGGGTTTTATGATTGTTTTTTTTTTTCCTGAATCTTTATTGGCCAACAATAGAAGTGAGATATTTAGGTGGGTCCTTCAAGTATGTGAATTTGACTTTCGATCTAGTCAATTATTAGGAAAAAATAATATGTATTTTTATATAATTAAGTTGTGTCCTAACAAGATTCAGAGTTTTAAGATTGTTAACTTTGTAATCAAACAATACAATTATTTTTATTAATGAAATGTTTCATTATCAATCAAAAAAATTACGTGGGACCCTTTTTTTAATAATTATCAGGATTGTGATTTATTTTTATAATTACCCATCAAAAACCTTTATTGAATTCTTTTACTGTTACACAACAAAGACATAACAAGTATAAATATATCAAAAACTTAATGAATAATTATTGAAAAAAAGTTAAAAGGGACGAAAGACATTTCCCTATTATTATCAAACTAAAGAACTGTAGACAAAAGTTATTATTCAAAAATTTCAGAGAAAGATAAAACATTCCAAGGATACAAGTGGGTTTTCAAGTGTCTCATTTGTACCACAATTCTCATTATTATCATCATTATTACTCGCCCTCTCGCCCTCCATTGTTCTGCTACTGTTAATCCTGGTGCCATTATAACTATTCTCAATCGGGCCGGATCTGACTCGACCCGGAGACCGGTTTACCCTCCTAGTTGATGGGCTCTGACCCATTGTAGCAGATGATCTAGTAGCCGTAGCTGGGGACCTGGACCTTCTTCTGAAATTTTCCCCTGGGTCCCTCCTTCCCGGACCACCTTTCAACGCTGACCCATTATTATTGCCAATTCTTCTAGCGGGTGATTGGTTCATGACCCGGTCCCTTTTGAACCCGTTTCTTGTCGGCGGCGGCTTAGCTGGAGATCTACTCATCACTCTTTGCCGTTGCCTCACTTCTTGCTCCTCCTCCTCCTCCTCTTCATTGTCTCTCTTGTCAGTAACATTCGTCACCGTCGACACGCTCTCGCTGATGCTGACGCTGCAAATCTCAGACCCTTCAGACATAATCTCCTCATTGCTGCCCAAGTTTTGCTTTTCTTGGATCTTGCCAAAGGCTTCAACTTTCTGAGCACTAAAAATCTTGGCTTCTTCTTCAAGCAAATCTTGTTTCATTTCAGCAGCAAAAATTGGTTCTTGTTTAGGTAGTGGTTTTGGTTTTGGGGTTTCAGAGAGAACTTCTTTGACAGTTTCTTCTTCAACAGAAGGTGGTGGAGCTCTAGTCTCAATAGAAGTAGAACCCACGTGTTTCTCTGGAGCTGAACCTGCTGGGGCTTCAGTGTTGGTGCTGCTCATGCTCATACAACAACCCATTTCTGAGATTACACTACTCTGGTCACCGGACACGGCGGAGATGGAGAGGATTTGTAAAGAATAATAGACGAGTAGGTGGGATGTGTGAAAATATGAAAATGGGAGTTGTTAGTGACAACTATAACACATTACTCAAAACTCAATGAATTGAATTTAATGTAAGACCCTCTTCAGTTAGTAATACTGACAACCACCACATACAAACTTTAAATGCCAATTTTAAGAAAAATGGGTATACAAATTTATAGGGGTTTCGATTTTTCAGAAATTAAGATAAAAATATATATATGAAATATCAGGGTGTAATATTTAGTATTATATTTTTAATAATAAAATATTATATTTTAATCTAAAAATATATTGGAAAATAATAAATAGGTATAATGAGTATTATATATAACATTTTACTACATTACTAAAATATAATTTTTTTTTTATAAAAATATAATAGTAAAATGTATTTTTTTTTTTTTTTGTAAACGTATACAAGTAAAATCTAATTTTTTCTTATAAAGATATAATAATAAAATATAAGGTTTTGTAATAAATATAAAATTAATAAAAATATAATAATAAAATATTATACTTTAATATTTCTTGTATTTATTTATTATTTCTCAATTTTTTGAAATATTTAAATTATTTCCCTCTTTTTTTTTAGTACAATATAAATTTACATATATATAACGTATATATAAATTTACTAGGACACTGAATACAAATATTTTATAACACATTCAAAATTTTAATCTATTAAAATTAGATATTCACTCGCATAAATATGAAGAGATTATTTTTGACTCCTTAACTTAATTTAACTCTAAAAAAAACCGAAACATTTCGGTGAACCGTTTTAAATTTGGTTGATGCTTATAACCCGTGAAATGACAAACCTTTTTTTGCAATTTTTGTTCGTTTAGGCTAAAATTTTTGGCTCTCAAGATCTCTTAATTCAATCGAGAGATGAGAA
>SKCR01054597.1:0-29630 GCA_019454045.1 Zanthoxylum bungeanum | reverse complement strand
TACATTCCCGAACCGTTATTGTGAGGTGGTCCATTCCTGAACCGTTATTGTGAGGTGGTCCATTCCTGAACCGTTACTGTATGAGGTGGTCCATTCCCGAACCGTTACTGTATGAGGTGGTCCATTCCCGAACCGTTACTGTATGAGGTGGTCCATTCCCGAACCGTTACTGTGAGGTGGTCCATTCCCGAACTGTTAATGTGAGGTGGTCCATTCCAGAACCGTTACTGTGAGGTGGTCCATTCCCGAACCGTTACTGAGAGGTGGTCCATTCCCGAACTGTTACTGTGAGGTGGTCCATTCCTTAACTGTTACTGTGAGGTGGTCCATTCCCGAAACGTTACTGTGAGGTGGTTCATTCCCGAACCGTTACTGTGAAGTGGTCCATTCCTGAACCGTTACTGTATGGTGGTCCATTCTCGAATCGTTACTGTAAATGGGTCCATTCCCGAACCGTTACTGTATGGTGGTCCATTCCCGAACTATTACTATGAGGTGGTCTATTCCCGAACCATTGATAATGTGGGCCTCGACCCTGGGAGTCATTCCCGATGTTGCTGATAATGTGATCCTCGACCCTGGGATTCATTCCCAAAACTGATAGTAATGTGAGCCTCGGCCCTAGAATTCATTCCCGATACTGCTGATGATGTGGGCCTCGATTCTGGGATTCATTCCCGAAACTGCTGATGATGTGTGTTGCCATTCCCGGCTCGCTCGTATTCGCCGCTTTTTTTTCCTTTTCTTTAAAACCTGCGAACAAAAACAAGACAAAATTTGCGTGTATATGACGTGTATGCATGCATGCATGAATGTGTTTCCTATTCCGATGGGTTAGGCCTTCCTTGTGCTCCTTGGTGCCATTTGCCTACAAAAGTCTATGATCGCCCCCTGGGTCTGCTTTCTGCCGACTCTCTTCTGGTGATTGTTCAGTTCTCTTTAGTCTCATTGCTCGAGTTCTCAATATATCCCTTATTCGCGAGGTGGTGGACTGGTCACCCCCAGACTTGGATTAGCTTTCTGCTCTTCGCTTCTTGCATTGGGTCAAAGTAGATCATGTGATGTGACGTTCCATACCAACATACTATACTGCCTCTTACGAAATAGTCGCAATAGTTATACATATTCTTGCCCTCAAAGAATGCCCAGTATTGAAACCAGAGACCCTTCAAAACAATCGATGCAACTCAAATCCAAGTCTTTGAGTAAATGATCTAAGCTAGACTCAAAGTGAGTGTGTACAGAGGTTCTTTCACAGCTTGATCCTTAAGTAAGCCAACTCAATGATTTCATTTCAAAAATCGGGATCGATGGGTCAAACCAACCTAGATGTCTCAGTTATGCTCTGCAATTGCTTTTCCGTGCTCAATGTGGTATGATTTTATTTTTCTTTTCCTTTGTCTCTCTTTTTTTCTTTTCGTTTTGAACTTCTTTTCTTTTCTTTTTTTTTCTTTTTCTTTTTTTTTTCAACACACCTAAGCCGATTATGGGATCATGCCATTGTCTAGAAATGATGAATTAGGCTTTCGGCAACCATGTTCATGGGGATGAACTTAGAGGTATCCAAAAGTATACAAATATGCTGTAACAAGGCGTATCCTTTCTGGATGAAAGCCAGTGCGGATATCGAACTCATGCTTCTAGCATACTTGGATCATGTTTGGACTTTCTAAGCCCATCAAGGTTTTCATACAAGTTGGCCCATTATCATTTCAAAGCATTCAATCATATTATTGCGAGGTGTAAACTTGTCCCAGTTGAAAAAGGCCCAACAGATTTACACTTTTGCGATAACGTGGCTAAACAAATTCAAATGATATGGGGCCCAACCACAAAGTGGCCCATCGGCATTTCAAAAGCTTTTGGCCCAATTGTCATAAGACACGTACTCGTCCCAGTTTAAATGGCCCAACAAGCTCATACCTTATGATAAAAAGTCCAAATGAATCCAAATGATGATGGTCCCAAACACATGTTGGTGTTTGCTAAGGTCCCAAGATCATAAACAAGCATGAAAATATGTGCGAATAACAACGACGAAGTTACGGAATACTCACGGCAGTGGCTGTGTGCAGCTCACTGGTTTCGGTCATTTGCCTCCAAGTTTTGAGCTCCAAGCTTCGTCAAACGATTCCCGGCTCATGGGTGGAATTCCCTATTACCTTCGCATGACTTCGTAGTGTGCTAGCACTCCCGATTTTGCCACAAAATCGTGACTCTTAGCTTCCCTTTTCTTCTTGATTCTCGGAAGTGGCTGCCAAAACCAGAAGCAAAAACAGCCCATGTTGGGCGAGAGAGAGAGATGAGAGAAAGAGAGAGTTGTGTGGTTTTTGTTTCAAATTTGTGTATCAAATACTGAAATGTGAATTTCAAATTCATTTGCCATGAATTTGGCTTTCAAAAAGTCAAGCAATAATGGCTCCAACCACCAACATCAACTCACATCAATCATGAATAGTGACTGGCATCAATCACTCAAAGTGAAAGACATCTATCACTTAATTGACGAATGATGTGACGCTAGATACGACTAGCGATTTGACACTTGATTTGATTTGCATGCCGCACTCAAATTCGAAATGCGAATACACTCGCAAATAATCCCGGGTTCGGGCTCGCTAATTCCAAATTAACGATTTTCCGTTGCGACGTAATTAAATCTAATTTAATTAAATAATCATGCCAAGCATAATTACTATTCACATCGCTAGCGAATTAATTCTAAATTAATTCGTTCGCCCGAATTAAAATCTAATTTTAGTTCCTCGTCGAAATCCAATTTCGTTTAATATATCGAATATATTAATTAATCGATTAATTCCAAATTAAGCGTTATCTCTCTTTAATTGATATTTTATCCTAGATAAAATATCTCTGTAATTAATCTCAGATTAACTTTCTCTCTCTTCTTATTAATCCCAGATTAATTTAGAGTGCGAGTCATCGGTGAATCTTTGGGAAGCGACCCATGAGATCCCCGGATATGTTGGCAGTAAATTCGGTCGTCGGACTATCCGAACACGTAAGTACCAAGTACTACGTTTATAACGATTTACAAGACAAGGTTGGCCTCTAGCAAAGCGCCATGCCTACCCAATTCTCCGGAAATATCCTTACAGGAATAAAGTATCTATATCAGGCGTAGTATACGTAGTATTGCGTAATTCGATCCAGTATCGAATGATCACGTGCTAGGCCTGGGGCTGGAATTGTGTCTGCCCCGTACGAAGCACATGTCGGATGTCTGGTAACTAGTCTCTTTAATCGGATAAACCTGACCTTGTCATTTTATCCCGATAGCTGCAGCATATAAGAGAACCAGTCTCGTATCCTACGTGACCATCATCTCCACTATGACTGGAGTGATACTTCCGTCTTGACATCACACCCAACACACTACGATTCTCAATATGCCCAGCATTGGCGTACACAGAACCTGTTAAAGCCCTGGACGAGCGCAACCAAAGTATATTGATTGTCGCAAGTATTAGCGGTGCAAGTCTCAGGTTAAGACCAAATACACCTACCCTGATTTCGGACTTCCATAGACACATAGTCATACTACCAATGGAATTCTGAGGGGGGTCTATCCAGAGCGAAGCTGTTTCCCGTACCATCGGTAAAAAACACAACCTCCTATTACACTTGCATGAGTATCCTATACCCAAATATATGAGAACTATGTCGTTGTGCCCTCACAACGCGCATAAGTGTAATACTAGTCTTTTACGTATTATTGATGTCCGATCTCGATAATACTCTGACTAGGGATATTAATGATTTATCCTTCGTGGACTGATACTGTCTCATATCATTCTCCGTCCAGGAACAAATCATAGGGACCTCCTATCATTTATATATCTAGGTGATCTAATCACAAATGATAAGAGTGCAATCTCTTTTGTCACATAGTTAATTTGTACAACAACACCATGATCTGTACAAATAGTGACGCTATGGGTCATAATTGTCCAACAATCTCCCACTTAGCCTATAGCCAGTCACTCGAGTGTCTTACACCTGAACTATGTACGGTTGGCTCAAACTGTTGAGAAATGCTTTCGTCAGCGGATTTGTATGATTATCATCTGATGCGATTTATTCGATCATCACATCGCCACGATGTATGATCCGAACGAATCAGATGAATATCGTAGTATATATATGGATCATTGATGAGACCATTAATTCTTTAGCTTGTGCTGACGGCTAGCTCAGCTGCTAACAGAATTATATCTAATCTAATTAGATTATTATCGACCCAGAAGGCTTCTATTGCTGCCTCAGCTGTAGCAATAACCCGCATTTGTTGTTTATTCGGTAACAGTATCTTGCTTGGAAGATTTCCACCTCACTGTTCCGTTATTCAAAATTTGTAGTACCGTTTGCGACTTATAGTCATTTTATCGGTTTAGGAAACTTGCAGTAGTAATCCCAATCACTTCAAGTTTTCCTTCTCCATTGACTAAGACAGCATCCTTAGTTCTCTAAGATACTAACGGATGTTCTTAACATCAATCAGTGACTATCACTTGGATTGGCCTGTTTGTGAATCCATATGCTCAAAGCGTATGAGACACCAGGTCGCGTACATTTTTCAATGTACGATTTCTCGAGAGTTTTTCATGAAAGCCAAGCTTTCACCGATAGTTATTATGGGAATATCATTCCAAGAAATGACATATTATCATTATTTATAGGATATCATGTCAGTGTGCTCCCACTAACCCTCTTATATACACAAGAATCATTTCGTTTTGAATTAAATCATAAACCATTATGATCACATCAAAACGACAATTCCAAGAACCTAATGCTTGCTTCAATCCAAACATGGATCGAATAACCCGCAAACCTTGTTTGCTAGTTTTGGTACGACAAAACCGACAGGATGCTGTAAACATCCTCCGAAAGGTTTCCTTTTCAGGAAAGCGATTTTCCCGTTAAGCTGACATATTTCATAAATGAAACCTGCAGCATCAGCAAGCATTATCCAAATGGATTTACCGTGGCAAAATAGGTAAAAGGTTGAATCGTAGTCAACACAATGTTGATAACGATACATTTCCGCTAAAAGCCTAGCTTTATACGTTGGTATGTTGTCATCGATGTATGTCTTCCTAGAAGACTTATAAAGTACAAATAGGCACAATGCCTAGCGGTACATCAACTAGTATCGAAACTAAGTTGATATATATGGAATCCATTTCGGACTCATGGCACTTTGCCATAATAGGGAGTCGATACCTTGTATCACTTCCTCATACGTAGTCAGTTGGTATACCTCAATAAGATAGACATCTTTATGAGGTGAGATCAGAAACCCATACCCCAGGTTGTTTTCTAACTCTCTCCGACTCACGCGGTTCTTTATGTATTCGAAGATTACTGGTACAGTTTAATCCTTGATGAACTGTTTGTGTTCCATTAAGGATCGGTGCCAGGAATAATATTACTCCAATTTTCATCGAGTTTTACTATCCTCCCACTTACCACTGCATATCGGTATTCCTCTTAGGAAACCGCATGGTGAGCAACAATCTAATTGTTCTCTGGTGAGATGTATAAGTACTATACTTTGGTATCCCTATGATAACCTACATTTGGCACTTATCCAATTTGGGTTTTAGTTTGGTATCATCCAAACATATGCCTAGCATACCCAAATATACAGGAATGAGAAACCCAGTTTCTTTCCTGTTCATATCTAATATGAAATCTGTCAAACAGATTTTTATGGAACCTTATTCTAAATAAGTTCTGCACTGTTAATGCTTATCCGTTGAAGGAAATGGTAGCTCAGAGTGACTTAAGATTAACCTTATCATGTCCAACAAAATTCGGTTTATCCTTTTGGACACACCGTCAAACTGACGTGTTCCGGGAGGAGTCCTCATTTGAAAGAATACTTTACTCTTTCAAGTATATTAGAAACTTATTGCTTAAGTATTTTCCATTACACTCTCACCGTGACGGTTTAATACTTTAGTCGATCTGTTTGTCTATTTCGTGTCGAAACTATAAAAGTTTCTGATTTGTGTTCTTCAAAAGAAACACATAACCATAACGCGATGCCACATCCGTAAAGGTCACGAAATATTCATCTCCACCTCTAGCCTAGCTAGACATGGGCCCACTTGCTTCAATACGAACTAGGACTAACAGATCGGTGGCATTTGCACTTTTACCAAGTAAATAGTGTTATAGGCACATTGCCCTATAAACTAGATTCGTAGACTTTATTTGAATAGAATCAAATCAGTCCGAGTACCCACTCTTCAAAAGTGTGGATATACGAGTCTTATTTGATTGTGTCCCAGACAACAATACCACAATTTGTTTCAACTGATCAAATCAGTTTTAGCTATTTGTTTGTCATATTATATATTTGAGGTTTTATTTATATTCAAAATATAAATGTTGTTATTCACATCTAATGTGTTTATCTCAATATCATCTTTATATAATAAAATACTTTAGTGTTCTAGAATATAAAGGTACACCCGCAGCGGGTTATACTCTGATATAGAGATAATGTTTCTAGTCAAACTAGTTACATTATAACAGTTTCCTGATTTAGGTACAAACCCGATGGGTAGTTCCTAAAATAGGTATCTACGGTTAAAACAGAGACTTTCGTCCTGTTTCCGATTCGCAGATGAATCTCAACTGAAATCAGTATCCTGCTCACAGCAAATTCTGAACATCAATATATATATTTTATGTTCCACACTAAGTATCTAAAATCTAATTTTAATACTAATAGTGAACATAATGTTGACAAACATATTTGAAGTAAGAGCCAAGCCCGTCTTCAATTCTTTCATGTCTTCCTTGTCCAAACGGCAGTCACGCTTCCGCGATCCCGTTTGTGACATTTAGGCAGACATTTTGGGATATGTCATTTATCTTCCCAGAAGATTATAATGATTTTGTCTTTGCCCTTTTCATATTCCAGAAGCCTTTGGCCAATCTTCGGGTTTCTAGAATATCGAAGTAAGGTGTGCCTTGCGCTACTTGCCTAATTGCAAACTTTGACTTTATCTCCTTGAGAATAGTCATTAACTCTCCAAGAGTTAACTATTGCAATATATAGTACTTCTAAAATCTAAATATAGATTTATGAAGATCCTTCAATTTCAGTATCATACTTTAAGAATATAATCCTTTGTTCTGACAAAGAAATTAAGGAGTCTATTGTGGTAAGTATAATGGATTAAGCACTTAAGTTATCATCACATAATTCTTCCAAAGATTATGCTCGACTATTTGCTTAACTCTGGGCTTTAGGCATAATATGTTATTTTATCAAATAAAGTAACTTATTATTTTTCCAGGACCATCCTGAAATTTATTCCCTATTTTGAAAATTAAACCATTTAAATACATTTTCCCTGGGATTACGTTTTAAATGTCAATCTTTCAATTTTATCTTGATTTTAATAGTCTAACTATTTAATCAACGATTTTGGTACTATTTATTATAATGATTACTATAGTCCAACTATTTAGTCAACTATAATTAATTAAATTAAATATATTGATTACTATAATCCAATTATAAAATCAACTATAAATGAATTGTTTGAATACAGTCAACTGTTTATTAAAACAATAATTTAAATATTAGTCCAACTAACATTTAATTTATTTGACGAACGATATTTGATTGAACGCGTATGGCAAGTAATTAAATGAATATTGCAAATTCAATTCCTGCCTCCCACTATTTTTCGGCGAGCCTCTAACCCTCTGTCGAGTACTCGGGAAACCGTGTTTCCTAGCGGGCTAGGATCCCGTTAAATATCACACAATCTTGACTTTGGCCAACAAATTGTATGATAATTAACTAGGTAGATCTCTAAGATCGATTGGATCCAATCTAATTCCTAGATCTGGTAGGGGGACATCCAAGTCCGAAACATATATCTTATATATGCCAATACATCCAATGTATTACCTAACCTTTTTTCCTCTGAATCAACTAAGCCTTAGCTTTGGCACAACAAACTTAGTGATCCCAGTTAAGCGCGACCCATTGACCATGGAAAGCTTCGTAATCAATGTCGATGGACAAGAAGTGGTCTTGACTTTGGCCCACAAATCACAACTTGGACAAGACACTGATATGGAACAAAGCTCTCGTGATTCAAACACATCCTCGACGGACAAAGGCCTTGACTTTGGCCAACAAGCCAATGCCAGTCTTGGATCTTGAGTAAGAATCACTCAATGGAAGGAAAGACGCTTAATATTTGTGAGGATTTTCACGTGCAAATTGGCAACCAATTTATTATCTTTGTTAAGGTCTCATCATCATACACCCTTAAACATGCATTCTAAATACATAATAAAGCGCGTATAAAAATTAATAATGATATGCGAATGGATACTTTACACATTGATCCTATATCAAATCTCTCCCTTTCTCTCTCCCGCTAGCACAAATATTTCTTATACCCGTTACACTACACTTCTAAATAAACCTCATTTACTTTGAGGGGAATAGGTGAGAAGAGAATACAAAGAGTAAGGAGGTGATAAGGCTGGACTCGCAGGTCCAATTAATAAATCAAATTTATTACAACAATTTCTAAAATTGCCCCACCCATCTAATATCCATCTGATATACATTATTCATGTATCGCAACCATGTATTCACACAAGCATGTTATCAATCAATCTAATCAAATTAATTAATCTGATAATTAGTGATCATCCAATGTTCAAACAACGATTTGATTTTGTTCAAGTCAAACTCGTTTTGCGAATAAGTACTCAAAGTACGAATTCTCGTATTAAATTAAACTACATAATTAAATCCAATTCAATATGCATTTAATTCTATTTCGCTTATTTAATTCCAAATTAAACATTACACTTTAATAATAAACCTTTTACGACTTAAATTCCAAATTTAATCGTTACGGGTCTCAAAGCCCGATTAACGTCAAACGTCAATTTAATTAAAGTCCAATGGGCTTTTAATTAATTTCTTAAGGCGTGGACTTTTGGTCAACTCGGGGCAAACCCAATAACCAAAGTCCAATCCGGGAGTTACCCCATAAGCCCAGAAATCATTTTAGGCCCAATTAAACTTTAAAGGTCCATTAAGTCGCATTTGGGCTTTATGGAGGCGGTTTTGGGCCCCAATTGGATCCAACCAATTTTGCCTAAATCCATCTTGGTACAACCAAGCCCAATAAGCCCAATTACAACACAACAAGCCCAAATCTAATTTAAGGCTCAATTTAATTAAATTACAAAAATTCCAAATTCCCAATTTAATTACTCAAAGTGCATTACACAATTAATTACCCAATTAACATTTCTAAAACATCAATTAGCCTAATTAATCATGTTCTATTACAACAAAACATGTCCAACATATTTCATCAAAAATCAAACCCAAACATGTTATACAACTCTCGTCTTTGGAAGGTAATTTTATGTCCGATTCAGTTTCAATCCAATTAATTCAACAATCGACATTAAATCAACATCCTCAATCGTTTCAAGTCATACAATGATCAACGAAACAAAAATTACCAAGAATTTAGGGCATACTAGTATTCGGCCAACACCAAAAAATTTGTGGAAATTTGTTCCAAACACAATTTCAACAAATTGATCCAATCAATCCTCAATTCAAACACATTTAAGCATACTAATTCATCCAATTTCATTAATCATGCTCAAAATCAAGTTTACCCAAATTTTAAGCCTTAATCAATTTCATGCTTTAACCTTGCTCTTGATGTCATTGTTGGTGTTTGCTAAGGTCCCAAGATCATAAACAAGCATGAAAATATGTGTGAATAACAACGAAGAAGTTGTGGAATACTCACATCGATCGGTTGAGCGACGCAGCAACGAACAAAATCGATTTTCTGCCCTTGTAGCAGCTCACGGCAGTGGCTGTGTGCAGCTCACTGGTAGGTATCGCGCACAGCTTGGCTAGCATTTCTGGCCGGCTCGGGAGGACTCTCCTCCGTCAGGACAAACTTCAGGTCTTCGCAGACCAGGATAGCGTTCATGTTACCTTTCCACTTAACATAATTTTCTCTCGTTAATTTATCGTTTGAGAGTATGGAAATAATTGGAGAAACCATGGTTGAAAAATAAAATAAACATGCATTTAAAATTCATTCATCGCATATCAAAATTATCAAATAATTTTGGCATAAAATTAAACATGATGCATGGACCATGAATAACGAATTAGAAACCTAACAGAATTACTATGCCGTGGAGATCTATCATCCCACAAGTAAGTGTCGTTGTAGGGTAGGTCAAGTACTTGCATGATAGATCGAGACAATCTCAGTCGATTAATATATACGGGAATAACTCTTATTCCTATATTAAACTACTGTTTCATTTGATCAAGGAATTTTATTAACAGTTAATTATTCCTTTGTGAGTGTGACCCACCGTTTCGGGATTCTTGGACTTAACGAGTGAAGTGCCGCCGTAGGGTAGGTCAGTTCACAAGATACATCTAGAATCTCTATCCTCTCGGAATCCAAACCTGATATTGACCCAAAATGGACACCATCTGTAGGGGATGAAAGCAAAGCCGTCTCGAGGCGCCTTTTGAATCTCACGTTTTCGGACTAACAACGGAGATCGCGGGATATACTGTCGTATATCCCTCTCCCACTCACTATTTTAAAATTAAGGTTTCTATTTATAAAATATCTAATATTTTAATTTAACTAGTGTGAATAAATTTATGGTGGCTAAATCATAACTGCTATAAACATTAGTTCAACATTAGTGACCTAACTAATTTTAACTCTTAAAATTTATATCACTAATTTTCATCAATCTCTACTAATACTATTACTCAATTAAACCAATTTAATTAGAGTGGTATTAATGACCTATTATATTTTAACTCTTAAAATATTAGAACACTAATAGGTTTAAAAATTTTAGAATCCTAAAAAGGTCAAGATTTGTATTAAACTATTTAATTAATCTTAGTGCGTTATAAAATCCAATGGTACGTGGAATTGTATCCCGAGTACAGATCATATTACCGTCCATTCGGATTCGGCTATGGAATTTATATCCGGGTTTCCATCCTATATACCAATGAAATTATTATGCACTAATTAAGCCCAATACGTTAGAATTCAAATTTTAAACCAATTAATCCAATTAATTAATTTCCATGCATATCATAATCTAATTTAAACATTTTAAATCACATAAAATCATATTTCATGTCTATAATGATAATGCATCTAAAACATGTTATGGCATGTAAAATGCAAGAGTATGCACCATAAGCTATATGACATGTTATTCAAACAATTCGAAATAAACATACATATAGCATAAAATTATTTTGCATTGACCGGGCTCTTATTTTTCCTATACTAATCTAATTAGTACATCAAATTTACCAAGGCATCCTTTGGTCTAGATACTGTTCCAGGTCACTTTCCCCGAAACACGGGCTATTATTGGATGATTCGGGGGTTTTCCTATCATCTTCTTCTTCATATGGCTCCTCCCTAGGTGCAGCGCTAGCCATAACTACAGACCTCACTCTCTGAGCATTTCTCTTCCCAATTTCTCGATCTCCATTTGCTTCGGCGACTCTATTTCCTTTTGATATTTCCTCTTTCCTTTTACTGGGACCCCATTGCCTCCGTTCTCCTGTATTATTTTCCAATTTCTCCATTTTTCCATCATAGCCTTCATGAAGGCTTGAGTTGTTTCCCTCTCCTTTCGGGTATTCTCTATTTCCTGCCGTATGGTTTTTTCCATCCTCTCCATCCATTATGTTGTTGAAGTCTCCAAAGCCCTGTGGTTTCCTTCTCCCGCCATCATTGTAACGTGTTTGCTGCTTTTTGGATGAACTCCCCACAAACGACGCCAACTTTTGACGACTATTTTTCGTTCCAAGGGTGATTTGAGAATTCAACCGCTCGAATAAACCTCCCATAATCAGTGAATTTGTTTGGTTAGTTGGGAACCGAAGAAAACTTAGCAAGCAAACGAAAAATCACAGAGGAAAGAAGAGATTAACATGGTTCAGCGGAGAGTGGCTTAAACCTACATCCACAGGAGTAAAGAATGGAGATTTTATTACTTGGTCGGGTCGAAACCGACCAACTTTCTCTCTCTCCCACTAAGTTTATAGAACTCTCTTTACAAGTGATGAAATAACAAAACAGCCAACCCTTGAAATTGAGTCTTTGATTCTTTTATATAAACTTTCAAATCTAATATTCTGCCAACCCATGACGTCAGCCCACGTCATTCTGACATTGTTGCCCATGCTTCTTTTCCTTAACCACTCTGCAAACAGTAGCTCTGACCTTTAATTCAACCACCATCTGTCAGCAGAAGCCCATCATTCCATCATTTTGTCCACTGCTACACGTTCTGCCAACGTGACAACTTGTGACTCAACCACTCCAGCAATGTTCCGTCTATCAAAGTCTCTTCCCAAGGGAAGTCGCTAACTTACTCATGTCACATCAGCCCTCTGGAGGCCAAAACTTTCATGTAGGGCATGCGTCATGTGCTCTCAAGTACTGGACACCTTGTGGTCACAGCTCTGCTCCTTGGGTCGGTATGCCGAGGTGAATCATGCTTGGTCATCTCTTCCAACTTCCTCAACAAGGTCGGGTCGTCAAGTTCAGAGCATCTATGTCGGCCTCCACTAATGCTCAAATGATTCCAAATCTAGTACTTATTCAGGTCGGGTCGGTATCCCAACTCCACTTCATCAGCCAATATTACTCTCGGTAAGACTGTGGTACAATGGGTTTGGGTCCCTGATCTTACTTCGACACTTAGACGCATACATGCATGCATTACATAGATAGCAATCACAGAGAGATACTTATAAAACAAACACAAACATATATAAAAAATAAATAATAGTAAAAAAAAATTATCTTTTTTTATTATTATTTTTGAATAAATAAATTTATAAGAATTGATTTCTATTTATTAGGAGAGTTTAGAGTAAAATTGTTATCTCGAAATAATGTGCGATAAATTACTAAATTCATTTTTCCTAAGTAATATGAGATAAAATATTAGAATAATTAATTTCAATCTATATAACATAAAACTACAAATATAAAAAATTAAAGAAAACCACATAATTTACAATATAATATAATTAGGGAAATGCTAATGAGTGCCCTAATGGCACTCATTAAGAATCCATATTTAGAAAGTTTTTATGGAAAAAATAAAAAAGTAATTAATGTTTTGATAATTTTTTATATTTTCCAAAAAAATGATGTGAAAACTTTCCAAATATGAATTCTTAATGAGTGCCCTTATAACACTTGTTATCATGACCCTTATAATTAAATACCTAAAAACTTTTTGTCTAGAAGCTCTATTTGTTTTGAAGCACACAAAAACCCTAGGGTTTTACTAAAATCCCAAATGGTGTCCTCGGACACCGAATCTAAAATTCTGTGCAGTAAAGGCACGGAAATCGAAGTTAGCAGCGATGAGGAGGGTTTTCGAGGCTCATGGTATCTGGCCACAATCCTCGAGTCACCTCCCAAATCGGTTTCAAAGAAGCGCAAAAAAGCTCTACTAATTGAGTACAAGTACTTGGTCACTGAAGACGGGTCGGGTCCACTTGTTGAGTACATAGACCCGGCATATATAAGGCCTTTGCCACCTCAACAAGAGGGAGGCAATGATGCTTTTGAGTTGAACCAAGTCGTCGAGGCCAATTATCAAGATGGGTGGTGGACTGGCACTGTGAGGAAGATTTTAGACAACGGTAAATTTATGGTTTGTTTTGATAACCCACCTGATGTACTTGATTTTGAAGCCAAAGATTTGAGAGTGCATTATGATTGGGTTAATGGCAACTGGGTCCGTCCTGAAAAGCAGGTATGTATTGTCAAGTGGCTGCTCTGGATTTGTTGAAGGGCTTTTGAAAAAAAAAGTGTTTCTTGATGGTTTTTCAAGAAATTAATTACTGGGTTTGTAAAATATGACCTGCTAGATTTTATTATGTGGATTTCATTTTTTTTTTTTTAACTAGGTTTGGTGCATGCTTGTATTTTAAAGAAATGTGAACCGTATATGGTATTTTCTTTATGTTAGGAGGCGCATCTTTGCCAATATTGTTTTGCACTTTTGTTCAAGTACGTGATTTGTCTGGTGTGGGTATGTGTGAAAGTTGAAGGATGGATGCATTGCATGTTGCTTTGCATTTAAAGTAAAGAGCTTGCTGTGCAACAGCAAATTCTGACTATTAATTCCTGTGAGATGCTGCGGGTCTGGCCTGAGTGCAAGAAATAATCTCCATAGTTTACTTATTTTACCTTGTTGATTCTTTGTTTCTGTTCTTGCATAGTTTGATCTGTTTGGGGTCTGTTAGATTTCATTGTGTGTATATGTATTCTTAATTGATGGATATGTGCCAAGCTAATTGCAAAACAGAAAGATATTGTGAGCCTTTGGTGGGATGCCGAATTATGCTATTAGTGCTTGATCTCAAATGTTACCTGAATAATTTTGCCATCATTTTCATGTTAGATACTGTTTTGTAAAATTTTGCTTCCATGCCATTATCTACTTTCAAGCTGTCAAGCTGAATTTTATTATGATCTGTCTATATTATTGGTGGAGTTGTAATTATATATGCTGGCAGTTGACTTTGTTACTGCAGTATTGATATCCTTTTCATTTCTTAAAGCAATCAACAGGATCAATTTTTAGTCCTGGGACAGCAGTAGAAGTGAATGTTGATAACAAAGAAAGCTTACATGATGTCTGGTTCCCTGCAATCGTCATTAAAGAAAATGGGGATGACACTTTCTTTGTGAAGTATCAGAACTTAAAAAACAGTGAGGCTGCAACAGTTAAAGTGACTCTGGATTGCCAACACATCCGACCTACTCCTTGTTATGTGGACAGAAATTATGAGTTGCTGGAAAAGGTTGATGCATCTTATGGTTTTGGTTGGCGGGCTGGAGTTATTACCAAAGTTCTTGCTGGTCGAAGGTATAATGTCTTTTTCAAGTGTGGAAACGAGGATAAAGAACTTAGTCATTCAGAAATAAGGCCCCGTCTGGAATGGACTGGCGAGGACTGGATTAGCAAAGCCAAGGTATCATCTCTTCTTTAATGGGGGACTATTGGGGTATTGCTCAAGTTTGCAGTGATTTGGGACTGTTCTTAACTGCTAACTTTGGGTATATTGTTTTTTATCTATTGTACTCTTGTTATTTTGAGTACATCAGTGGAATGATGATCCTCCACCCATTTGCTATGTTCATGCGGTACAAACTTTTTATAAATTGTTCCTTCTCTTTCTAGGGTATGAATTCTCAAAGTTCTCATACATGTATCTATTATAGTTTAAGGGTAGAAACATTAGAATCTCGTGACTTGGTAGAATTATTTTTAGCCTTAATGTTCCAATTGTTTGCCAAAGTAACTCTTTATGGAGCGGTTGTTCAACTTTTACTTTTTGGAGTGGTTTTCAGCATACTAAATCAACTGTAATTTTTGTGTAGCATAAGTAAATAAAAGGAAGGCTACCATTAAAATCACGTGTAATTTTATGAAAAGAAAAAGAATGAATGTTGAGAAATAGAGTGATTTGGTCATGCTTTGGAAGGATACTGACCATCTTCCATGCTGGTATCTTAGTTTTTTTATGTTTCCATTCACGTATTGCTCTTCCAAACAGTGCTTATACCTAGTGTCTGAATGTTTATTGGTAATAGTAAATAGTTCTCTACTTCTCTATCTATCTCTGTTGGTAGTGTTGTTTGTTGCTCTGAGTTATTTGATCTAAAAGAACTTCAGAAATTGCTATGTAATGCAATGGTCAATGGAATAATGCATTCATCTTAGATTTTTATTATATTTTTTTTTTGGCGTGCATGGTTAATGCTAAATCTACAAAAAGCACGTGCAAATTTTATCCATATTTTTGGTAGCTCAAGTAATAGACTTTTTATTCAGGAAATCTTGGTCGCTTCTGATAATCAAGAACAGCTAGGGGATGCCCATAATCATTCCAACAAACCTGAGGTAGCCCAAAAACATGAAAGTTCAAGCTCTGCGAAGGATAAAAGTCGAGAACAAACACGTTGTTTGACAAACGCTAGAAATAATCAGATGGAGGAGCAGTCAACTCCTATCCTTGAAGATTCAGCTGCTGATGCCTTTCCCCCAAGCAAGAAGAAGATAAAGGTGACTAACTCTAATAGTACTGTTGTGCGGTCACATCCTATTAAGAAATTGACTGAAAGAAATGCTTCCGATGCACTATCATCAGTCACAACTTCTCATTTAAGGAAGATGCAAAATGAAACAACTAAGGAGGTAGATGGGGGTTTGGCCACCATGAAGTATGAAAGAACAAGAACTAGATGCTCGCATAAATCTGTGATCTTTCAACAACCTTCTGATAAACATGATAGTCCTTTACTGGGAAATATAATTGTGAGTTAGAAATCTCTTTTAAAATATTCATGACATTTTTATTCTCGTGACTAAACTTCACATTGGCCTATATGTCCAAACTTTGGTCAAGAGAAACTTGTAACCAAGACACAACAGTTCCACCTACCTTAGGTGGTCAACTTATGTTTGGGGTCCATGAGTCAACTAGGGATGGTAGAAATTTCCAAGGGGACGGGGGCTCTCGGGGACCCTCCCCAATTGAGGCGGGGATCGGGGATGAAAAATTGAAAAAATTAATGTCGAGGACAGGGATGGAGAAAATTTAATACCCATTTTTTATTCAGGGAAGGGACGAGGATTGAGTAAAAGCCCCATCCCCTCCCCATTACCCATCTACGTTTTAGTTTATTTATTTAAATTTTTTTTAATAAACATATTCAAATTTCTATTTAATAATGTAAATAAAAAATCTCTTAATAATTATAAAAAATTATAAATTATAAATAGTATAAGTGTGTGTATATATATATATATATATATATATATAAATCATTTTTTAATGAGGGACACATCATTTTATTAAGTTACGGACCAAACGAAAAGATAAAAAATATGAATTTTAATCTTTTATATAAATTATGATTTGTGTAATAGATATTATAAATTGTTTGAATATGTATGCTTGATTTCTCGATAAAGTAATGCAACTAATATGTTTTTCAATGACTTAAATTTATTTTAAGAAAAATTTATTTATTTTTTAGAGTTCGGGGCCCCTCGGGGATCCCCTTTTATCATTCGGGATCCCCATCCCCTCCTCAGAAACAATTACGACGGGAGGGGAGGGGACGGAGACATATGAAGATTGTCGGGGACGGGTACGGGGATGTTGATCCACTCCTATCCCCATTGTCATCCCATCAGTCAACCGCGAGTGAAGGGCAGGTCCATGAGTCAACCGCAGAGTGAAGAGTGTACTTGTAAATAAATTACTCGTTATATAGTAGTTTTTTTTATTCATGAGTGCTAGCTGTTTACAAGAGGTATGGGTTTGAACCTGGAAAGGGGATTGGATTACCATCATAATACTTGTATAGTTATAAACTCCAATTCAAGCATATCCAGGGGGAGGTTTGGGAATCAGCCATTACAAAACCAAGTCTGAGTAAACTAATTTTGGGGCTGTTGATGCTCAAGTATTTGTTTCCGGAGTAAATAAATTTGTTATTCAGCTAGACTTCTAGAGTATATATTGGGCACCTTGATTTGGAGTATACAGGTTTCGAATGGTTCATCGCCTCTTTCTGTTAATATTACCTGTTTTAAGTGGGTCGTGATGGTCAATTGGATAATTAGGTTACTCTGTTCCATGGCAGCACTAGCATGATTTTCATATTATTTCCTATTGTTTTGCTGACTCTTTTCCTCGCTTATGTAGAAGATTAAGCAACAGAAATTCGGAGCGGACTTTGAAACGGAGGACGGTGTAAAAAGGAGGGAAAGACCAACCAAATTACAAATTAAAAGCCCACTGACTTCCGTCAGAGGTAAATCTGTTCATTTATATATATTGCATTAATTGGATAAATTTTATGTTAATTAACTTCGTACTTAAGGTTTTCAGATAAGGAGATCAGTCCAACATCAGCTGCTTTTGAAGAACTCAAGGCAAATGTTGGCAAAAATAAAGAAGAAATGCCTGTCATTTTAGGATTACAAGCCAAGGGGATAGAGGGCACAACGGCTCAAAATCCTTATCAGGTGTCTGATGAAGTATCACTAAAACCAATTAGGGATCAGAAGAAGAGTTTAAATGATTCAGGAAAGGACATCATGGTAAGCAATCCACTGAGAATTTTTGCCGTTTCTGAGAAATAAAGAGAGGGCGCAAACTGCTAAGCTAAAAGTCAGAGTGGAGAACCACCAAAATTTGTCACAAATTTATTTTTCTTTTTGGATGATTTTATTTTAACCAGTGTATCATATCCACAGTGAGGCTATTTTCATGCGTTTTATGTGTATTGCTTGAAAAAAGTTTTGGCATGTCAATCTTGTAATTTTTTCCTTGAACAAACACCAATTATTTGCAGATATTGAACTCAAATCATTTCATTCTTGTAATATTTTAGGAAAGCATGTTGCTAATATGATGACTGAATTACCTGTTGGAAGAGAAACCCATTTGGTGGTTTATCTAAAAGAAACCATTGGTTTGCAGCCCCTTTATCATTTCCTGTAAAATTGTTTATTGCGTACAAAATTTCCGCTCTACCTTAGATTTTCTATCATAGTTGGATAATGTAATTAGGTTGTCTCCGCTCAATCTTGCCATTGCTTTCAGTTTTGGATAATTTCATCTTAGTAGGTCGTTATTTAGAAATTGCTTCGAACAAGTTGGAGGTCCCTTTTAGTATTTTCCTTCTAGTTTTGATTGTTCCTTGATACAATGGTTCTGGTTTTAAAGTTTTCTTATGCGGTAAATTGGCAGCCAAAAGATGGAGGAAGCAGCCAAAGAAGAAAGAGGGGAAGACCGCGCAAATTAGTAGTCGTAAGCCCAATGGCTTCAGAGAATGGTATGTGATAATTTTTAGCTACATCCATTATTTGATAAATGTTTTATTCATTGTATCTTAAGAAGGGAATTTTACTTTATGTCTGCAGGTAACGAGCACAAAGGAGTTGCAAGTGCTCTTCTTGAAGTAGTTTTAAAGGATCATACAACTAAAGACACTGATTTCCCTTCCATTAAAAGAGTGGAGTCTACAAGTAAGGGCCTACAACCTAAAAATTATTTTCGAATTAGAAGTACATTCTTTATTAAGTGTAGGCTTGTGACATAGAGCAGTGTTCTAAAAATGGTCGAGGCGGCCTCCTAGGTGCTAGGCAGTGCCTGGTCGTTCTGATTTGTCGGAAATCAGTGGGCTAGGCGGCAGCCACTTGGAAAAATGTAGACTACGACAAACGGTGGCTCATATCGGCACGTGGGTGCCATGGGTGCGTTGGCTGGCCATTTCTGAGCGAGGCGAAGTGGCGCACTCGTCGGAAAATGGTTGCTGACAGCGGTGCGTGTTCATATGCTGACACCGCCATCAGAGTTGCCATTGACAGTGGCCAGAAACTTCAAATCCTAACTCTAACCTTGTCAATATGTCTAGATATGTATTATATAATCTTTCCTTATAGTGTATTTATGATTAAGGTAAGGCAAGGGTTTTATATAATTTCTTTGTTTAGGGATTTAATTGATTGATAGCTTATTAATTAGTTAAATATTGTTTCCTAGTTTAGGGAGATCTTGATTTATAACATATTGATGTAGGATATAATTAAGTAAAAAGTTCTCTATTTACCTAATTGATTTCAATTTGTTAAGTTCTAACCATTGATTAAAAATGGTCAGAGGCGGCGCCTCGCGACGTTGGCGAACAACCTCGAGGCAATCGAGGTGGAACCCTCAATCCGAGCACGGGGAAAAAAATTATAACACAACCAAAAAAAAGTGTCATAATTGTCAATAAAAACACATGATCACATATATTAGACATTAAAAGAAAGATTCAAAAATTGTTCATTCCACGCTGATTAAGAGAATGTACCGTATATTGTTAGAAAATATGAATATCATAAATTCATTTTGGTTTGGTTATTGCCTTACGCTGACGCATCAGAGATTGAGTTGTCTGGACAGGTCGCAGTGGGTCGAGGGGGCAGCGCCCTCCGTGGGGGCTCAGGGGCAATGCCCCCGAAAGAGAAATGAAAATCAAAACTGACTTTAAGGAGGAGTTGGTGAAGACAAGCTTGATGGATTTGGCCGAGTTGATAATTGATGATTGACTTGAAAGAATTGAAGAATAAAGAGGATTTTATAATTTTATGGTTAAGGTTTTTTTTTTTTTTATATCATAAATTCATTTTGGTTTGGTTATTGCCTTACGCTGATGTATTGGGTCGTGATGGGTCGAGAGGGCAGCTCTCCCTGTGGGGGCTCAGGGTTAATGCCCTTGAAAGAGAAATGAAATTAAAATTGACTTTAAGGAGTTGGTGAAGACAAGCTTGATGGATTTGGCTGAGTTGATAATCGATATTGACTTCAAAGAATTGAAGAATAAAGAGGATTTTATAATTTTGAGGTTAGGTTTTTTTCCCCTATTTCTTGTGCTTTTTCAAATGATGGGAGCTGAAGTTAGGAGTCAAACTCCCGACTTCAGCATCCCTATATCAATGTTCAAAAATATAGGCGAACCGCCTTGAGGCGGCGAGGCGGGCTCCTCAATCCGAACGCTAAAAAAAATTAATAATTTTTGTAACTTGATGAAAGGACGATCAAGGTTGTTAAAGGCGAGAGGCGCATCGAGGCAATCAAAGCCAGAAAAGCGAGGGGCAAGAGGCGTGCGCCTCACTGACACGAGGCGCACGTCTATTAATAATAATTTTAAATTTGTAATATATGCATCATTAACTTGTAAATGTAAAAAAATAAAAATAAATAGATAGTGATATTTTTATATATAGTCCACTTTTATATTAAATCTACTCGTCAAATTCATAATATTTGACCAAATATGCATAATTAAAAACTTCTTTTTTAAGAAAATAATAATAAAACAAGCATAATTATAAAGTATCTAGTCAAAAGAAACATCATCATCATATTCTTAACAAAATATGCATTTGTTCAAGTTCAAGAAAATGAAAAACAAGAAGCATTAAAAATCATCTAATCAAAAGAAAAATCATCTAATCATCCATGGATAATGCATCATCTTCTTCTCCATCGCTTAAATCTCCACGATCTATCTCCTCTTCATCTGTATCTTCTACGTCATTATTTTCATTGATCAACCTCAAGTGAGCAGCTTTAGAAGTACTTGGTTTTCCACCAGTTTTCGATATAGTATGATGGTTACTCCAGCAGTTGTAGCAACTTGACCCATGTCAAAGGTTCATTATTAAAAACCAAATCCTCATCCATATCAGAATCACCATCTAATCTCTCAGTCAACCATTCGACAAAAATGAAAAAAAAAACAGTAACAGTAACAGATGAAGAAAGAAGAAAACAGTAAGAGATGAAGAATTTGTGCTGCTCTAATTTCGGCCAAAAAAAAAAAATAGTAACAGATGAAGAAAGAAGAAAACAATAACATATGAAGAAATTTAATTTTTCTCCAATTTCAGCAAAAATGAAAAAAAAAAAAAAAAGAAAGCAAACACTAACAGCTCAAGAAGAAGAAAGAAATAGATGGAATAGAAAAAGAAAAAGATGAAAAAACAACTAAAGATACATACCTTGTAATCAGCGATGGTGGAGAGTCGTCTGCGGTGGAGGAGATGGCCGGCCGCAGTGGAGGCAGAAACAGTTCACAGAGGAAGAAAAAGATGTGGTAAATTATTTTAGGGTTTCAAAATTTCCTTAAATACATTTTTTTTGTCTCGCATCGGTGTGCTTCACGCGCTTCTTGTTGCCTCACGTCACCTCGCCGAAGTCGCCTTGCCTCGACTATATAGATGCGCATCACCCATCGCCTCGTGCGCCTCTAACAACGCTGAGGACGATTCTTGATTAATAATAAATTATTATAAATATTTAGTAATTTAATAAATTAATGATTAATAATTTTAACTAAGGATATCTTTGGAACTTGTTAACAATTCATTGCGATTATCAATTTCGATTGTAAATGCTTAAACGCGCCCTGAGAGTAAAAGTATATGCATGGTAATAAAATGAAAAGAGAAGGGCAACAAGGTAAGAACGAAAGATGCACAACAAAACTTGGTTGGTTTCCACTTGGAATATGAGCAAGAGCTAACTGCTACACTTCAAACTGTAAGCATTTGAGTACTGATAACATTTACAAAATTGGGACACAAATTTTGTTATGATGTAGCATCAACACAAATTCACCACGGAGATGAGAATGGTTATAACTCAATAATTAATTATCACATGAACCAATGAGATAATTACACATCGTCTGCCACATTACTTGGATATAAACTTTGTAAGCCTATAAAGAAAAATTATGATAATTATTTTATTAAGTTTCTTAATTAAGCTTTTTGGTTCTAGGAAAAAAAATATTAATATAAAAAGTTATGTTTTATTTATCAAGTGTTATGTTTTATTTAAAATCAAAAGTAAAAGAGGATAAAATCATATTAATTAGTATAAAAAAAACAAAAACAAAAACAAAAAGACGGAGGAGGATCGATACTAACGGAGAAGGATTGAGACGAGCGACATCATTAGCCCAGCGGATTATTTTCTCAACTTCATCTTCTCCATCATCATCATCGTCACCATCTGGTATCTTGTGACCAGTAACGACTCCATCATCATCGGCGTTGAGGTAGTTGGAAGAGATGCTTGCGATGTGAGAATCTACTGAGAGTTTTAGGAGCCTCTCATCGTGCGCTGCATCATGGCATCAGTTATGGTGGTCGTGACGGCAGCTTGACGGAGGACTGATTTCTGGTCAACATCACTGATTTTTTAATTTTTTTTTGCGTCACCTCTTCGCCAACGAAGCGGGTTGAAGCATAAAACCCGCCAGAGGTCGCCACCTCCAAGCACCAACGACGCAAGGCGGCGACGCGGCTCTTGCGTTTTTTTTTTTTTTTAAACAATGCCCGCCCTATATATATATATTAATTTTTTTATTTTTAATTTGGCTATTGGTTTTAAGGGTCGGATTGGGGCGTCCGAGTCGATGCGCCTCGCAATGCCCCAATGTACCGCCTCTCGTCGTTGAGGTGGCCCGCAACAAAATCGAGTGTGAGGCGGCTGCCTCGAGGCGCCAGCCACCGCCTCAGCTGCCTCCGTTAGATTTTTAGATTTTTCGAACCATGGCTAGAGTATTGACATGTCTTCTGTGTTAAAATTTCTTGGTAAGACGTAAAGCTAAATATCAACCCCTTTACCACTTCATGTGAAGTGTAAGATCACATCCGTTAGATTTTTCGAACCATGGCTAGAGTATTGACATGTCTTCTGTGTTAAAATTTCTTGGTAAGACGTAAAGCTAAATATCAACCCCTTTACCTCTTCATGTGAAGTGTAAGATCACTGATATGCTTTTAACCTCTGCTGTGATGAAACATATTTCTTTTACGATCCTTTGAATATTGATAGCCTGGAAGTTTATTGGAATCTCTTTCTAGCCCTAGACATCAAATCACTCACAAGACCAGACAATAACTCTCGAGTCATGACCAAATCTGTTTTAATGCTGGAAACTTTTGTTCATCAAATTGGACTCGATAGTTATTTCTAGACATCAAATCACTCACAATACTAGACAATAACTCTTGACCAAATCTTTTTAAGTTTGTGGTTTGCATTTCTATTCCAATGTTAGCTCAGGAATTCAGTCAAGTATTTATAATTGAGATCTTCATCGCCGTACAAATATACTTGAGCTTAGATCAGAAAACAGGGTCGGGGTAGTCTGTAGTTTTTTTTTTTTTTTTTTGTTTTTGTTTTTGTTTTTTTTTGTTTTTGTTTTTGTTTTTTTTTTCCTTTTTGGGGCATGTCACCAGTTTTAGCTTCTGCTGTTACTATCAAAGTGTCATCATTTTTCGTTCAGTTATACTCTACATATCCAGGATGAATTTTGTGTAGCTGAAGCTGTTTTTGTCTTTGTAGTTCATCAGGATGCTTTTGGAGTAAAAACAGCTGATATTTCAGAGGTTGATTGCACAACAAAAGTTGACATGGCCATTGCTGCAGTATCCAACAACATGGGCGATGAGGATCAACCGCTTTCAACGTGGATTGGAGGAATGCAGTCTTCAAGCTTTGAAGAATCAAGTAAGCTACTTATACACATTAATGTATTCCTTGTGGTTATAATTTGCTTAACTTTTTATTTTCCCTATAGGATTATCGTCTGGTAGGACTATCAATGGATTGAACGAGGCAAAAGAAAAGCAAATTGACATTATGAAATCTTCTGAAATTGATTTCAAAGGTGGCAGTGATGCAGTAGAGAATCTAGTTTTGCCTTTTGTAAAGACGTCTCCGATTTGGGCAACTGTTGAATCTTTTGATGCTTTTCAAATAATGCCCCAAAAACCACATTTCCATCCTTTATGTGAAACTAAAGAGGAGTATCGTGAAGGATCTGCTGTTGGCATTATGGTGACTTATGCTGGTTTGTTTGAGAAGATCTCGAAGATGCAATTTGATGATTCAAGAAGCGTATTTGATCGCACTTTGGAAAGTCTTCTGGACTTGGAAAGGCATGGATTTGATGTTACATTGCTGCAAGGTCGTGTGAATGAATTGCTTTCAATTAGAGATGGACAAGGGCAGATTGTGAATGAATTAAAAGATGTTGAAAAGGAGATAATAGAGCGCAATAAAGAGAGAGGAAAATTAGGTGAAAAAATCGAAGAGATTAAGAAGAAGATAAGTGAGTTAGAGGAACAGCTTGATTCAACAAAATTAAGGAAGCAGACTGAGGAGCACGAGGTTGCTAGGTTGCTGTCTGTTGTTGCTGATATTAACAAATCCGTTCAAAGTGCCAGGCAAGATTTTGGAAAAGTAGCATCTTCCCCCTGGAATAGTTCATGATGTGCTACTGCAGAGCTTTTTTCCTGGTTTCCTTTGTTTATTCATAGGATTTTAGTGATGATGAAATTAGGTTCGTTTTAACTCTTTTGCTTGTGCATCAAGTAATCAGTGATTTGACACAACTATTGTTCCAAGCTTTGAAATGTTACATGTTAGTAATTAATTAATCTTTCTCTGGATCCTATGTACTGAATATTGTTATTTTGAACGACTGATCATTCAATTTCTGTTTTGCCAACTCTCCGAGTATTTTTAGTTCTACCATTTATCTTGTCGCATTGAGAAAATAATCTTAATATTAGAATGATGGTGTTTAATTATTCTTATGGTCCTCAGACACATCGGTCATCTAACCACCGGCTTAAAGTAGCTAGCCTGTTTAATCGGTGTTCAATTGCTTATTGTTATCTTAATGATTCGATCATATAAAGAATTGTCGATTTAAACAGACGTTAAAACTCAGTCGAATTTTGACCGACTAATCGGGCATATTCGATTACTCAAAAATCACCTGATTTTAATTTTTAATTCATTTTTTAATGTTTGTTTTGGGGTTTTGATTGATGATTTTATATGAAAATGAGAAAAATTTTGTTAGAAATGATGAAAAAGAGTGAAAATATATTTCGTTTTAATACTAGTATCATTATTACAAATAGTTCATATTCATATTGATTTGATTAAAAACTCATACCGTTTGGTATTTGTTTATTATAATTGAATTATTTTTAGTGATTTTTTGATAATTTTGAGAAATGAGTTTTATAATTTTTTTTTTTGGTTCCTCATCCGGTATCCAGTGCCACATTGGGCCTGACTAATCCAGATTCGGACCGAGAGCTGTACAGTATGGTCCTCCCAACGATGGTGACTCTAGCGGGACTTGAACTGGGGAGCATACCCAGTCGAGCCTCCTAGGATTGAGCCAGCTACCACTCAACCAACCGCTCGTTGGTAATTTTTATTTATTTCCAGTCATGTGAAATGTCAATTTTATCATTCATGATTATTTTTTCATGTAACACCCCGCCAGAGGCAGGATGCTACTAGCAGGAGACATGATTAACTCATCTCCATAAGCCTCCAAATTTACAAAAAATCGAACATGAAGTATCCTAAAATTGGACAACTTATAACAAAGTCCAGCATCAAAACGAAACCTAAAGAAGACAACACATCTACAAAAGGACCTCAAGTCCACACAAAACACATCAAGCTCAAAATCAACACTTAAGGGCTTCGTGCCCACAACACCAATCAACACTTAGAGGCTCCATGCCCACAACATCACATGCAATCAAAACTTTCACTTAATAAATACAAAACAGCGTGCTCAGCACGACGAATAATATAATAACCATAGAGTCTAAACCTCTAAGACTTTTCCCAGGACACTTGCAAGGGTGACTGTAACTTGGGTGATCCGTGTCCCGAGCATGGCTTTCAAAGCTGAGGTGGTTGACCCATCTGATAGCCAACCTGCAAAACTAGCAAACTGATTTTGTGTGAGCTATAAAACTCAGTAAGTAACCACGCTCATACTACAAATAAAACATACAAGTCAAGCATAGCAAAAGCTTTTTCAGAATTACCAACTTTTTATTATCCTTTATTCTTTACACATGCCAAATCCTCATATCTATATATAGGTGTCAATCCAATATGCAAACATCCAAAGCATATAAAGCAAAAGTTCGAATATCGACAAAGTACATCATTTGACATCGAATGCGTTTCAATCATATGAAATTTGAAGTCACATTTCTTATACTTTATTACAAATAAATATCTTTGAAATATCATCAAATCGATAAATCAAACAAACTTTCTTCAATTTCGATAATCTTACTACAACTTAACATTCATGACTTATACATTTTCACGCATATCAGTTTAGAAATCATAGCTCACTTTTCTTACATTCATGCAAATCTAATTTTTGAAGTCTTACTTGGAGACATGTCTAATACCAGAAGCTTACAACCTTAATCAGTCTCTTACACAATTGTACGTACATACAAAAACAACTTAGAAAACACACTTTATAACATCTTATGCTCACACCGACTTTCGGGTCATTCATTCATCCCACGACATAAACAGTCCATACGTATCACAGATTTCATCATACATACACATACACTCAGACATACATACAATCATCGTGTAACCGAAAACGAAGCATACATAACAATCAATACATCAAAGAACACATAACCAACCAATACATACATATGGCTGGCTTACACATACAATGCTCGTACGTGACTCATTACGTATTTTAGAATAGGAGATGAATGTCGTCTGAATAGATTCCTAACCATCCCACTAAATTATCAACCAATTTAAACATACACACATGCGCGTATATCACGTAACACAAACTCATCGCACGATTTCTCATACACAAGCACATACATGACAAACACTCCAAATCATCATCCACATACACATATACTTACATATATTTCAATCATATAAATACACATAAGTACAATTCAAATACTAAATCCTTAACAATCCTCATTCTTTCACTTATCTATCAAATACACTCAGTTTTTGAATTTATATCTGGAAACATCTGATATTGAAACTTATCAATTAAACATATACATTCAAGAATGTCTTAATTTATACTCATTTCTTATTATACTTAACCAATCCCACATTTAAACAGATAATTCACATGTATGAGTCAATAAAAAACTTATTCAAATAACATACACATACATATGCTAATACAGATTCATAAATCATAACTTGTTCCCTTTACCGATCTTACATACTCAAATCATACATACCTTATCATCTCATACATATACAAATACATGTACATGTACTTATACATATGTTTATACATATACATGTAAATGTATCTATATCATATCTATCATTACAATCAAAAACACATCAACACACACAAAAACCACTTTAATCGGAAACTTGCATAATCTTTTGGATCGATCCATTTCGTTTTGTTTTCACTCGAATTTTATCATATATACCGATTCAATATAATCATGCTCAAACAATTCAATTTATATCATTATGCTACTCTACGAAGCTACTGGATACATCCGAACATTTAACGGAAAAATAGAAAATTTGATAATCAAATTTCATAGCGGGAAATGGATCCAATGACATTTACTCCAGCCTTACAATAATGACGATCTTGGCCTTCATAAATTCTTTAGGTAGACCTTAATGGTCAGTCATATCCATGTGACTCCTAAGTTTGGTCCTGAACCGTTTCTTATCCTCATAATAATGACAGTATTGTATACTTGTCAATGTGCACTAATGAGCTTCGTAAGTACACCCTCACAATAATGACGGTATTGGATGACTACGTCAACTCATCCTGTTACATCTAATATTTTACCGGAGTGACCTAAATCCCGACCACTTATACCGTCACAATAATGACGGTATTGAGCATAAGTAATAAGAAATCATTCATCTCTGTATTGACAAGACGGACCATCCAATAAGGCTCCAACATTATTAATATTATTACGTAAAATAAAGCAATCACCTAATCACATGGAGATTTATGACAATCAAGTCATTAACATGCTTGGATCAAAATAAAAATTTTAATTTAAACATGCAATACATATCCAATATGACTTATGCATAATTTAATTAAAATTACAGAGGCATAGATTAAAATATATGTCAAACATTCAACATGTGTTGTGTGGTTAAGACCCACGCTAATACCATTTTATTGGATGGTTGTGGGACCCCTAGGGTCGGATCAGTGCATCGCGCAGCGGAAATAGGTCTAACCCGTGATAATTGAGCATGAGTGTATTTTTAAATATTTTAATATTATATTCTATTACAAGTGTATAGAGAAAAACCGAGGATAAATCGGAGTCTGGAAAAATCAAAACGGGAAAAAAAATCGGGTCTTGCACATGGTGCATGCCTAGTGAGCGTAGCGCATGCTTGCGCAAGTAAGCAAGCTTGTACAGGCTACGCAAGCATGCACAGCTGCTTGCGTTATGTTTCAGCGCAACATGCTGCGCTGTAACGCAGCAACCTCGCGTTTTCAATTTTTTTTTTTTGAAAAATCCTTAAATATTTTTAAAAACACCAAAAATAATTTTAATTTCAAAATCGACCTCAACGCATATTTTATAACATATATATATATATGTATTTTTTGAATCAAAACACAAAATAAAATAGATTCTCATAATAAAATTACTCATGAACAATTCTAGGTCACTCAAATGTGGTCAAGTGATTCTAGAATGATAGTCATAGCTCCAAGCTTTCATCTAGAGTTCCAAACTCTAAGTTTATGTTTATGTCCAATATAAACATTTTGACCCAATCAAAAGCACATTGTGTTTATACTTCAAAAACATTTATACACAATTCATTAGCCTAATTTCAATATCAAGCTATTTTATTATGTATCCAATACATTATACGTCACTATATGTTTCATTAATGATAACAACTCACTAATGAAAACATAGCTTCAGAGCACATCATACTTACCTAACAAGCTTGATTTCAAGATTCAATCTTCTTCTCATTGTTGAAATGTTGTAGAGAACTTCTGAAGCTAACAAGCTTAATTCGAATATCCAATCTTCTTCTCCTTGTTGTTGTA
>SKCR01054596.1:0-29533 GCA_019454045.1 Zanthoxylum bungeanum | reverse complement strand
TTCTAATAGTTTTCTACTTAAAATACCTCGTTAGGAAATTTGTTACATAAAAATCAACTAATAATTATGAGTGATGATAACTGAGATTAAACATGTACAAAATCATAGTAAAAAATTTTTATATTTTTAATTTAGCATCATAACGACGTAGTTTTGAATATAATTTTATCATTATTTAGTTATAATTTAATCTCCTTATCATTTTTCATAAATGTATGTATATCTACTGTAATTTATTGCGTAAAAAATTCGATAATAAGGAATTAACAAATGGATAGCTACCATTTTGGTCGATCGGGCTTGGTGACTGCATGCTATAATACTACTATACATGGTCGAAAATATTAAATTGAAGAAAAATTATGAAAAAAATATATCCAAATATATAAATATTACAAACAGATAGCTCCATTAATAATAATAATTTCACGTTAAATGAACATGGTGTGTTTTCCTCTCTGTGCATGCTTCAATCATATAAAAAAAAGGCAACTTCCATCATAAATTACTTACTGGCTTTTACCATGCAGTCCAGTCATCAAGATCTTTACAAATGGAGCATATTTTTTTATTTTTTGAAGGGAATGGTGCAGAATTAAAATTGGGTTTTTTTGGCCACATTTTGAAGAAACAAATGAGTAAAGAGAGCGTTATCAGATGCATAAATTAAAAAGCTGAAGTTATGCTCGATCGTTTCTTGAAAATTTGCTAGTACTTGGAAGTTTTCCATCACATCTCCATAAATAATACTCTATTTAATTTTCTCTCTCTCTTTTCGTCCCTCAGAAGACATATATTAGAATTGGTTTTAAAATATATTAATTAAAGCATTCTATTAGGAGTTGAATTTTAGGAAGATAAATGATTAAAAAATATATATATTTATATGTTTACCCACCCCCTTATATTAAAAAAGAATAAGAGAAATATACACTCTTTTTTTTTTTCAATTTATTTGACCATATATATTGGTCTCTTATATAAGTAATTCTTTGATATCACCGTTAATATGGGTGACATGTTATCACCTACTCATAATTATATAATATATATGAGTTGTTGGAAATAAAATTACTGTTTATTTAGTTTTTTTATTATTTAGTACATGTGGCAATATATTATTGGATTATTATATCAATTATGTAGTACCACTGTTATATAATATAATTATTTTTTTCTATGGGCATTCAAAATCATAAATATCATAAAATTTGGCAATATAAACTCAATATTTCATTGTGAAACCATTTTTAACTGTATCAAATAAATTGTTTCTGGCAATGTAGACTTTGGGCAAGATTTAAGTGCAAGTATCTGATAGCTGGTGAACTTTTAAAATGCTACAAGGAATTAAAATTAAGCAATTTTTTTCAATCTATATATATATATTTTGGCTGCTGTTTCACCTGAAAATGCTTGAGATTATATATATGCATTTCTGTATACATCAATAACACATGCAGATGCAGTACACATCTACCAGTTAATCGTCATAATTAAAACGTTTAAAATTCAATAACCAACTCATTAAAATCACAATTTATGACCTGAGTTGGCACAAAATTAATGGAACTACAAGCCATTCTCTCTTTCTCTTTATGAAGTAATATTCACGCTTATATTTAGGGATAATAATGGATCAGATAATATACATGATACTAATATATATATATGATTCATTCAATTAATGAGTATGAAAATTTAACTCATACTAAACTTAAACGTATCAGGCCTCTGCGCCCTCCATACACACAATAATTTTATCTATATTAGAACTATAATATCAATACATGTATCTGACCCGTCAAACTAACGGATATATAAAATTTTATTATTACTTACCTTTCCATATGTAGCAACCCTAATAATCTATATCAACAATATGCGTATTTTTTTTTTATATAAGATTTATAATTAGACCATTTAAAGTTGAACTTACTAGACAATCAAGTAGTTGAATACTTGAATTAAACTAAACACGTGGTATATTTTATGCAACTAATTAGGGTTTGATGACTTGATAGAAGATATAATGTTGCTAGCTATAATTTATTGAATGGGACTTGTGAGGAAAAGATTGACACCAAAATATTTTATAGGTGGCAGGCAGCAGTTGATTTAGTACTAGACATTGTTTTAGGCATACATAAATATCTCAACTTCTTCAAACCATAAATCTTGTAGCAGCTGCTATGTAAATAATTCAAGGTCATCAAGTTTCCGATGTCATTATCATCACGGTCTCTTTCTTTATATTAACTAGCACATGATCCGCAATTTGTACTGATTGATCATATATTTTAGGTATTAATTTTATAAATGTTCCGCGTCTTGTCGATTTTATAATTTAAATGAGATAAATTTACTTATACTTAATATTTATGTCTCATTCGTTTATCCACAAGTTCTCTAATAATATTTGTAATTCATTGTGCAAGAGCTAATAGTCATAATATACATCATGAAACACAGTAAATAAGAAAAAAATCATGAAATAAAAAACTTATATAAATAATTCAAAATAAAATAAAAAATAGCTATAAACCCGAAATCCAAAAATTTGGTTAGGTTTTGTGGGCGATTGCTATTTAGGTTTATTATTTGAATATGATAGTATATTTTTTATATTGTAATAGGTATTTTATTTTAATAACATATTATTCTAATTTTATCTTTAATAATAAAAATATTAATGGTAGAGATATGATATATCTTCGTATTATAATAAATTGTAGAGATTATGTGTCATTTGATGCAATAATAAAACTAAAAAATATTTAACATATATATATATATAATTGAATAGTATAATATATATTTTTGTTATAATATGATTCTTATTTTAATATATTTATTAATTTAATTTTATAATATAAATTATTTTTTTTTGTAATAGGACAATATATTATGTTTTCTTATTTTAATAAAGTTCTTCTAAAATTATAAAATATTTTTTATTGAATAAAAAATTAATTGTAAAGATATTTTAATTTTATAATTTAAAAAATTAATTATGAGATTAATTGTAGTGATTAAGTGTCACATATATTTTTAATTTTACCATAAGATTATAATATATTTTTTATCATAATATATTTATTTATTTTAAGTTTATAATTTAATAATAATAAATCAAAATATTAATTAATTAATTAAATTTATAAATTTATTACTTTAATAGTAAATAAATTATGTTTTTATATTGTTATAGGTTTCTTATGTCAATAATTTATTATTTTAATTTTGTAATTTAATAATAACAAATAATTATAGAGATATTTTAATTTTATAATTTAATAAAAAAATTAATCGTAGATACTATATATTATGTTAATTTTAGATAATTTAATGGTATTTTTCTTTTTATAGGATAGTATAATATGTTTTCGTGTTCTAATAGAATTCTTATAAATTTATAATATGTATTTTATTTAATAGATTTATTAATTTAATTTTATACATTTAATATGAAGCTGTCACGTGACGCGATGATGAGGCTTCAAAATGTTTAACATTTATATGATAATATAATATATTTTCTTATTTTAATATAGTTCTTATAAAATTATAATATGTATTTTTATTATAATAAGTTTATTATTTAATAAAAAATTTATTGTAGAGATTAGGTACCACATATGTTTTTTATTTTAACTAGAGATTATAATATATTTTATTATTATTATAGATTTCTTTATTTTAATTTTATAATTTTATAATAATAAATTAAAATATTAAATAATTAAATTAAATTAAATTAATAGGTTTATTACTTTAATAGTATATTATATTTTTATAATGTAATGGGTTTCTTATGTTAATAATTTGTAATTTATAATTTAATAATAAAAAATAATTTTAAAATATTTGAATTTTATAATTTAATAATAAAAAATAATTATAGAGATCATGTTAATTGTATATAATTTAATAGTATTTTTTTGTCAATAAGATATTATAATATATTTTCTTGTTATAATCAAATTCTTATAAAATTATAATATATTTTTTATTTAATAAATTTATTAATTTAATTTTATACCTTTAATATGAAACTGTCACTCATCTGAAATAAATTGTCTACCCTATTTATTGGAAAAAAACAATCAAATCATTTTTCACAATTGAATTATGACCAAGTCTTGAAAAATTGGTTGCAAAAAAAAAAAAGACTAAAAAATTAAATAAATATAACCACAAATTTAATAAATATATATATATTTACTTGTTGATCATATATTTTAGATATTAATTTTATAAATGTTTTGCATCTTGTCGGTTTTATAATTTAAATAAGACAAATTTATTTACACTTAATATTTATGTCTCATTCGTTTATCCACTAGTTCTCTAATAATATTTGTAATTCTTTGTACAATAGCTAATAGTCACAATATACATCTTGAAGCACAATAAATAAGAAAAATTCATGAAATAAAAAAACTTATATAAATAATTCAAAATAAAATAACAAATGACTATAAACCCGAAATCCAAAAATTTGCTATTTAGGTTTCTTATTTGAATAGAATAGTATATTTTTTATATAGTAATAGGTATTTAATTTTAATAACATATTATTTTAATTTTATAATTTAATAATAAAAATATTAACTGTAAAGATATGATATATCTTCGTATTATAATAAATTGTAGAGGTTATGTGTCATTTGACGCAATTAGAAAACTAAAAAATATTTAACTTATTTATATATATATATAATTGAATAGTATAATATTTTTTTTTGTAATATGGTTCTTATTTTAATATATTTATTAATTTAATTTGATAATATAAATTATTTTTTTTTGTAATAGGAAAATATATTATGTTTTCTTATTTTAATAAAGTTCTTATAAAATTATAAAATATTTTTTTATTGAATAAAAAATTAATTTTAATGATATTTTAATATTATAATTTAAAAAATTAATTATAGAGGTTAATTATAAATATATATTTTTTATCATAATAGATTTATTTATTTTAAGTTTATAATTTATTAATAATAAATCAAAATATTATTTAATTAATTAAATTAATAGGTTTCTTACTTTAATAGTAAATAAATTATGTTTTGATATTGTTATATGTTTCTTATGTCAATAATTTATTATTTTCATTTTGTAATTTAATAATAAAAAATAATTATAGAGATATTTTAATTTTATAATTTAATAATAAAAAAATTAACCATAGAGATTAGATTAATTGTAGATCATTTAATAATATATTTTTTTATTTTAATAGGATCATATAATATGTTTTCGTGTTATAATATAATTTTTATAAAATTATAATATGTATTTTTATTATAATAGGTTTATCATTTAATAAAAACTAATTGTAGAGATTAAATATCACATATGTTTTTTATTTTAACGAGATATTATAATATATCTTATCATTATAATATGTTTCTTTATTTTAATTTTATAATTTTTAATAAGAAATTAAAATATTAATTAATTAAATTAATGGGTTTCTTTCTTTAATAGTAGATTGTATTTTTATATTGTAATAGGTTTCTTATGTTAGTAATTTATTATTTTAATTTTATAATTTAATAATAAAAAATTATTTTAAAGATATTTTAATTTTATAATTTAATAATCATTATTGAGATTATGTTAATTGTAGATAATTTAATTGTGTTTTTTTTTTATTTCAATATATAATATAGTATAATATATTTTCTTGTTATAATAAAATTCTTAAGAAATTATAATATATTTTTTTATTTAATATATTTATTAATTTAATTTTATACCTTTAATATGAAATTGTCACTCATTTGAAATAAATTGTCTACCCCTTTTTATTGGGGAAAAAATAACCAAATCATTTTTCACAATTGAATTATGACTGAGTCTTGAAAAATTGGTTGTAAAAAAGATAAAAAATAAATATAACCACAAAAACCATTAAATCATTTATAACATTTGTTAAAAATAAACATAATAACATTTTGGCCGCCCCTCTTAGAATTTTAACTAATAACTTTTATTATTATTATTTTAATTTACAGGCATTTTGGATAATCAATTTGTATATACAAATAACAACATTTATATTTCAACTGTGTGTTTTTTTTTTTTTTTTTGTTTCTATTATGATTTTAATATTATGTAGTAAATATAGCTAATTTCTCAAAATGATTAATATAATTAATATGTCATTCTCCGCACCTTAAAATCTATATATTTTTCAAAGTAACAAAATTCTTGAAGCTTATCCTTTCATTCTCAGGTTAATTTATTGATTACAATTAATTGACAAGTAAAGTTTCTCTTCCATAAATGAGGCTGGTGTGTTCAAGAATAGTTACAAAGGAAATTTAATTTATTGACTAATTAAATATATATATATAATATATATATATATATATATATATATTTATAATGCAAAATTAATAGACGAGTATTAATAAACGAAATGCATGCTGCTGAATGTTTATTTGCTTCATCGAACGATCATTACATTGATACAGTCATAGAGACAGACACCTACATATTAAAATCTTCTAGATATTCTTTCAACTTTGATACATATATAGCGTGTAGTTTATGTTTCTTGTTCTAATTAATATTAATTACATACCTTAAGCTCGCTCGCATTCATGATTAATTCAACCACCAAATTAACAAAACTGACTAATCGATATCTTTTGTGTTTGTAGTTTCATTCTTTGTAATTAATGTTTCTTTTATACGAAACGAAACCTCCTTTCAAGTGAGCTTCAAATTCCAGAATTGCTATTATTTTTTTAAAAAAAAGAAAAGAAAATCCACGTTCAAGTAACTAATTACTTGTGAGTTACCACCAAAAAAACACTAGGACTATCTTGAATTTTGAGGATCCTGTATAAAAAATCGATAAATAATAATAAATATATAAATTATATTATTTTATGATTTGATAATAAAAAGATGTCTAATTAAACTCCTTTGTGCTTCACAATAATAAATTAATTTACTAAAATTCAATTGCAAAAACTCATTTAAATTAGAATTTTTAATTTTAGATTAAATTTAGAGATTCTATTGTGAGCTATCCCCATAATCACTCATTCAAAAAATGAGTTCATGCAAGGATCCAACTTCAATGGTCAAAGACTCAAAAAGAATATAATTATCGTTTCTGTAATTGATTGTTAATTAGGTCGGTATCGACATGCCATTAAATTTAATTAAAAAATATTAAGTACGTGTCATTAGTGTACGTATGAGAAAGGAATCTAGGGTTTAATAAGATATGAGTGAAAGAGCAACACGTGGGGCAAGGCGGCCAGCGTGCGTCTGTAAAGAAAAATCAAAACAAAAGTCTACAATTCCATTTAATAATATCTTCATTGCAGTTTTTTATTTTTTGAAATGGTTAAAAATTTTACTATCAAATCATTTATTTTAGATTTAAGTGTAATAAATAAAATTTCCGACGGTCCTAAATTCAAACCAAAATCAGAAGGTGAGATCGTTTACAGTTAATTATATATGCCATCTCAAAATTCGTTTCACATAAACCAAAAAAAGACTAATTATATTTTAATATTATCCTTTAATTTGGATAACTACTAACTAGCTTCTATTTACAAACGGTGTCAGGCTAGGCTAACACCGAACCGGCTTAAAATAAGCTAATTAAGTTTGACATAATCAAACTTTGATCCCTTCTAGCTGTTATATTTTGGTCAACTAACCAAACTCTGTCCTTTTTTTTTCTTTTTTTTTTTTTTTTTATAATTTTAACCCACATCCACAACGATATAGACAACTAACTGCATGATGTTTCTTGGAACATATCCAAAATTTTGTTACCTATATATATATCACCAACTTCATCAACACTTAAATCTCCTCTCATCTTCTCAGGGACAAACAAAAGTAGCTTAATTAAACCCGAAATGGGAAATTGTTTATTTTGTAGTAAAAGCAATGCATCAAAGGATATGCTGTGGGACGGCGAGGAATATTTTTGGGAATCTCCGGCGTCGGCGGCGGCTAAGAAGAAGCGCCGGGGGGTTAGTAATAAAGTAATGAATAATGAATACGATTACGTGGAAAATGATGTTATATTGTAGAAAGGAAAATGTTGTTAGATGAAGAGAGAGGATTTTTTCTTCGTCGCCGGCGACCAGAGAAGTGAAGTTAAAGCTTACAAGGAAGGAATTAGAGGATTTGGTTGCAAGGGGTGGAGGTGAGGGGTTTGTCTCTAGAGGAATTATTGGCAAAGTTGATCAACGGTAATGATCAGTTTCAGGTCGAGTATCAACGGTCCTGGAGGCCGGTGCTACAAAGTATTCCGGAGGTCAACAGTGAATTGAGTTATTGATGATGATGATGAGCATGAGATGATCGAAGTTTATAGGACCACTTTGTAATTAATTCTTAATTTGTTTTTATTGTTACATTATCATATGATATTTTCATATGCTAGAAGTTAAAATGTACAAATATCAGATCAGGCTCTGTGGAGTTTTTTTTTTTTTTTTTTAAATTTATGTATATGACTGTAATTTGTTTCACATTTATTGTAAGCCTATAATAAAATCAATTAAGGGTACTTTTCAATGTCTGCAAGTTCAAATGAGACTCTTTCAAGAAACTTGATCCTTTCTGGCTCCTAGTCCTAGATAATGTTTTCAAGCAATTGACCATTAGTTTGTTATATGCAGCTCATTAACGAGCCTATTTCCAGCTCTACAGCCATTTTGTGCTCTGTGGACTGGGCTTGTGGCTGCAGCCAGGCTACCCACCTAGCTCTGACCTAAAAGGTAGGTTTAATTCCTACGGTTTAGCCACTACGCAAATTTATAAACCGAGTTCATTAGCTCTCCCACGAAAGTATCAGAAAAAAAATCTATGTTTTAATCAAACTTAATTCAACACATTTCCTTGAAACCCAGTCCTTCAAAAGCATTAATTTTCTTTTTCCAATTTCCACCCCTTGCATTTTGTACAGAAAAATTAGAAAGATAACATGATGTATTTTATTGTTGGGTTTTATTAAACTTTAGAAATAAGTTGTGGGTTTTGTTATTATTGATGATATTTATTTTTATTTTTATTTTTGATTTTGATTTTGTGTGGTAATCTATGATTTTGACAATTTCAATTTGAGATATGTTTTAAGGAAAAATTGTGAATCAATTAAAGAAAGTGATAAAGATATAGAGATGAGAAGTTCATGAGATTGGGAGAGGGAAAAAAAATGAAAAAAAAAATCATTGAGTATTTTTTTAATAAGGACAATTATGTAAATAAATAGAATTAATTAAAAATTGGTAGTTATTGAGATAAATTGAGAGTATCAAATATCAATATTTTAGTTTATATTTTCTTAAAATATATTTTTCTTCTTCTTTTTCCCCTACTTTTCCCCTGCCTTTACTGTTGTATTTTTCTATGATGGAGTTTTTTTTGTTAAAGTAATGATAACACCACCACACTTTTACTTAAAGTTACAAACTCTCTAATTGTAGCTACAGTGATTTACTGTAGATCACTGTAACTACAATGAGAGAGTTTGTAAAACTTTAAGTAAAAGTGTGTGTGAGTGTATCATTTTTATTTTTGTTATGATGTTAGAATGTCGTAGTGGAAAATTAAAATTTGTAATTGCTAGTAAAATTATTTTCAAGCATATTACAAATATGTGTGTTGACGAGTGATTTTTGTCCCAGTGACAGTTTCGAGATAACCCTCCCGGGACAATCCTTCTTCAACATTGAACTTGTTTGGTTATGGGAGACCAAAAGCAAATGTAACGAAAGACAAAATAAACACAAAAATCGACAAAGAGTGTTTAACGTGGTTCGGCGGAACAAGTCAACATACGTCCACGGGCATAAAGTGGGGGGTAGGGTTGTTTTTATTACCAAACCGAGCTCGACCAACTTGTTTATGGACAAGTCTAAAGGAAAACCGAGTTGGTTGTTCTCTTTCTATCGTTTTTTACAAGTAATGCTCAAATGAAAATTTTTCCAACCCTTACAAATGTGATCACCATTCCCTTATATACTAACAAATACAAGACACTGTTCCCATATCTTTGTGACGTCAGCGCCGCAGGTTTTCGGCGATTTGACTGGCTCTCTCTCCAACTGCCTCGCCGAAAGCTGAATCCCGACTCTGATTTCCTGTCACCTCACGTCGTAAAATACGCTGTTATACTTTATTATTAATGATGACAGCCCGTAAGATCTTTTGTACAAAAACCGATTTTGGAAGGAAAGGTCCAAACTACCCTGGTCACGCGTCGGTCACCAAAAGGTCGACCAATAGACCTGCCGAAGACTCTGACTGCCCCCGCCCCGACCCATAATATCCGAGCTCACCAACACATTTCATGAGGAGATAAAACCAAACCGAGCTACCAGACTAATGTGGTCGGCTTCGGCTTTGATGTTGTCGGCTTTTGAAGTTTGCACCGCATTGTGTCATCTGGTCGGCAAGATTCGGGAAACAATGTATGGATTCTTAAATTGTCCGAGAGCTGACTAATACCTTCGAGCATCTTAACTTAATAAATAGGGAAATTTCATCTCTGCCATTGTCTAACTGTTCAATTACCTCAGTTGCAGAAATCTCCATCAACATATGTCCCCTAGTTCTCGGTTCCAACGAGTGTAACGAGTTGGTACTGGGAACTGCAAAGTTGGAAGTGTGCTGATTAACCGATTGGTGGTCGACTGAGGTGTCTTCATTTGCTCGGTTCATGAGGATTTTGATGCATATCCATGATGGAGGTCTTATGGTCTAAAGCTGATGACAAGCCTATCGGTGGGACGTAACCCGACCCCGAGGTAGTTGAACAAGATAGCCTCGGCGGAACGAATCCAGTCCTGAGCTGGTGGAACATAACAGACTCGGCGGAACGAATCCATCCTCGAGCTGGTGGAACATATGAGACTTAATCATGAGGGAATGAACTTCAACCTCTGAGGCTCCGCGGATCCCGGCGCGGGTGTCCCCTTGCCGGATATCAACAAAAACAAAGATGGGAATAAAACAAGGTTAACACAAATGGAGGTGACTTAGCACATACTCCACAAATACCAAAAAGATAGCAACTCAGGTGCCCCATGACAGCGTCCTGCCTGGTGCCTCCCAAAACACAATTCTGAACCTTACAATTCAGTGTCCCGGCTAACCAGGCTACGGATCAAATATCCGGAGCGGTCAGGCAAATACCCCACGGGGGACGAAGACACCCCGTGTGTGTCATCCCTAGGTGTTTCTCAAAGGGTCCCACTAGCCGACTCGCATGGGAAAAAACCTCACTGTGTCCGGTTTATCCAAGGTAACAATGGTCATGGAGGCTCTTAAGCCGTCCCCATGCCTTACCCCAAGATGGTTCTCAAAGGGTCCCACCAGCCGACGCGCAGGGGAAAAAACCTCTCTGGGTCAGGTTTGCCCAATGTAACAATGGTCATGGAGGCTCTTAAGCCGTCCTTATGCCTTGCCCCAAGATGGTTCTCAACGGGAGTCACCAGCCAACTCGCAGGGGAATAAACCTCACTGGGTCCGGTTTACCCGAGCTACTCCTCAAAAATATGAGTCATGGGGTAGTAACGCTCCAGCCTTTGGGGTTTGATAATGGACATCCGAGATTGGTGTGCCGCGAGGGGTTCGTGCTTTTCCCACATGTACTTTGACCGGCGTAAACACACACATATAACGCAAGCGCACGTATCGTTCAAGTAGTATAAAAATATTGGTCCCACAAAGACTTAATTCATACTGTTGTTATTAATTGTTGAATCTATTTATTTACAAATATCTAATTAAATGGAGAAGAGAATGATTGTTTGATTGGTTGGTTGAATGTTGTTTTCCTTAATTAAAATAAATAAAATAAACAAAAGAAAATACTAAGGAAAATAACAAAATACTCAAAGATCTAGGGTTGTGAATCTTTCTAATATCTTTTAAAAGATGAAGTGATTATTTTATGTTTGTGTAATAAATCGGTTTACTAACCTGGAACACTAAATTATGCAAAAGCCTCTGTCGATGGTCAGACGCAAATACCCAGTTTAACCCAATTGAATCATATGTCTATGTCAACCAAATTATCTGGATTCATTAAGTTTAAGTTCCAATTATGGCTACCCCGCCCGACAGGTATATGTCTATCCTGTAAGGAAATCTATTAAAGGGTTATCTATCCTCAAGGAAGATAGTGGGCTATTAAGTCTAAGGCTGAAACCTAAAATTCATTTGTCAAGTTTATTTTAGATTTACCACATCAATCTTATTGATGATCAGACAACAAGAAGCATTAAGCTTAATACTTAATAAGTAAACCTTTAATTACCCAAACTATAAAATAACCCCTTATAACCGGTGATATTAGAATTCATCACAACCTCAGATAACTAACACATAACTAGGGCTAGTAAAAACTGAAAAGTAAAAGACATAAAGTAAAAATGCTGAAAGTAATTGCAGTAAAGTAAAAAGCTGAAAAGTAAATTACAATAAAATAAAATGCTAAGGTAAAAGTATCAACTTTTACTATTTACTATTTAGATATCTCCCTTAATATAATATATTAACTTGTGATTATTTTACCAACCGTCCATATAGGCGGTAACATGATTAAGTCAAATTAAGTCCAACCAGTCATAAAGGCGGAACCAAAATAAACATGCCATATAGGCGGTAAGAAAATTTAATTACCAACCGACCAATCTGGCGGTATCCTTGATTAGTTAGGTTTAAACCAGATTAAAATGAATTACCAACCGACCAATCTGGCGGTATCCTTTTTAAGTCAATATTTTAAATAGTGAATATATTATATTTAATGGAGATTAATCTAAATAGTAACAGTAAAAGAATTACCTTTCACCCTAGCTGGGGGAAGTTACCTCATCATGGTGAATAGTAAAAACTGTAAAAAGTAAAGAAAATAATTACTATTATTACAGAACGTAATTAAAATAATTACAAAACTAAAATTTAAAAGAAACTAGATAGAAAACTCTCTATTTACATCAGAGAAATTAGAGAGGAATGTACATTTGAAACTGAAACCTCGAGCTCAATTTATAGGCGCGGAAGGGCCTCCAGCGTCGCGACGCCAGAGCTTTATGGCGTGGCATGCTGAGGTGATGACACGTGGCGATTCGGATAAGAAGATAAGGCGACACGTGGCGAGGTGGCTAACAACTCAATTATAATGCTGACGTGGCGAAAGTGATTGTCGGCACCATAAGATTGCGACACGTGGCACGCTGTGATTGGTTGATGATGACGTTGCACTTTGACTTGGTCAACTGGTGATGTGGACGATGACGTGGAGTGACACGTGGCACACGTGGCAATGGCGATTGTCGGCACCGTAGGATGATGACACGTGGCACGGCGCACGTTAGCAAATCAGCTGTGATGATGACACGTGGCACGACGCACGTTAGCAAAGTCAACCTTCTCAGATTATGACATGTGGACCCGGCGCACGTTAGCATGAACCCGATGCACGTTAGGCGTCGCGACGCCAAAGGCTTGCGCGTCGCGACGTGCATAATGACCATTTTGCCCTTTTCATCATTTTTCACTATTTTGGCCCCAAATCATCTCCAGAATATCCTGAAACTTTATTTATCAACAAAATAACATAAAACACATCAAAATATTCACAAAACTCAAGAGAACTATACAAAATATTAGGTTAAATGAGTGGGAAATAATGATATAATTACCATTCATCATACTTCATCCCTTGATGCGTTCTGGATCCTCAAGGGTGAAATGAGCCAGGTCGGAACACTTCCACTCGGGGTTTGATAATGACACCCGGGATTGGTGTGCCACGGGCTTGGTGCCCTTCATAACTATCGATCATCCCTTCGTATCGAGCACATCCCAAGAATATTTAACATACCTTTCGCATTCAATTTAAACAACAAGTAAAGTGGACGAGCTTTTTAATTCAAAAGAGAAAATCATGTTCATATTCATGGGATCTACTGCCCTTCTTACAACTCTTTGTGCTCGTCCATTGAAAATGTCTACTGGAAGTACTTCCTCAGCATCTCGACGTTCCAGGGTTTCTTGAGCCGGGTATCGTCCAACTGTTCCAGAAGATAGGTATCCGATCTTACTATCTCTACCACTTTGTACGGCCCTTCCCACTTGGCACCCAATGAGCCTTCTTCGGGTCTTCGAGTATTCAACGTAACTCTCATCAAAACCAAATTTCCAGGAAGGAATGACCGAATATGACATTCTTTTTGTAGAAACGGGCCATTCTCTACTGATAGACGACCGCTTTCATAGCCGACTTCTTATGTTTTTCTTCGATCAGATCGAGATGATTCCTGACGAGCTCTTCATTCTATTCGGCCTCAAAATGCCGGACCCTGTGGGTGATCATTCCGATCTCCGTCGGAATTACTGCTTCACAACCATAAGCCAAAGAAAAAGAGTTTCCCATGTAGAGTCCTTGTAGGTTGTCTGATGCGCCCATAATATTTCCGATAGTTCTTCGACCCACAACCCCTTACAAGATTCGAGCCGTGCCTTCAGATTTGCCTTGATTGTTTTGTTGGTAGCCTAGACCTGCCCGTTGGACTTGGGATGAGCATATGAAGCAAATCTTAAGGCAAATTAGAGGTCTTCACAGAGCTTCTTCAAACCCTTGCTGTCGAACTGCTTCCCATTATCGGTAATGATGGCCCGAGAGATCCCGAATCGATAAATGATATTATTCTTTACAAAATCTGTTGCCTTATTCTCCGTGATCACATATAATGGTTTTGGGTTCTACCCATTTTATGAAATAGTCAATGTCAATGATGGCGTACTTTGCTTGTCCTCGCCCAGCCGGCATTGGCCCAATTATGACCAGCCCCACTGGGCGAATGGACAGAGGGTGGTCAGAGTGGTCAGCTGCTCCACAGGTTGATGATGAATGTTTGCATTCTTCTGGCACCCTCACACTTCCGAGCTACCGTCATCATGTCCTGGTGCATGGTCGGCCAGTAGAACCTATGCCTCAATGCCTTGTGCGCAATTGACTGTCCCCCGCATGACTCCCACAAATCCCTGAATGAATCTCCCTAAACACATAATCTGCTTCTACCGTCGTAAGACACCTCAAAAGCGGTACAGTATACCCCCTCCAGTATAAGGCTCATTCAATCAAACAGAACTTGGAGCTTCGATATCTCAGCTTCATTGCCTCATTTTTATCTTCTGGCGTTTCTCCAGTTTCCAAATATCTTCTAATCGGATCCATCCATGAGGTCTCCCCTCCTATTTCTATCTTCATCACCTTTGGCCTCCCAATACTCTTCTTCTGCAAACAAATCCAAGGAATAGTTATAGACTTATTTGATTTAATGGAAGATGCCAGCCGAGCCAGTGAGTCCGCCTGATGGTTACTTTCTCGACCAATCTGCTCGAATTGTACACTACTCATTTCCCCAATCAATTTCTTCACCTCGGCCATATAGGCCATCATGATAAGCTCTCTAGCCTGAAACTCGCCCCTCAGCTGATGGATGGCTAGTTGGGAGTCGCTCTTTACAATCACATCTCTGACACCCACCGTCGTGCAGAGCCTTAAACCGGCCAGAATGGCCTCATACTCAGCTTCATTGTTCGTGGCTTCGAAAGCGAACCTCAGGGCACATACCACCTTCTCGCCATCATCGTTTCGCAAGACAACCCCGACTCCACATCCTTGTGAACTGACCGAATCGTCCACCGATAACTCCCACACGGTCTTCGAGACTTCTAAACTTTGTGGTCCTGTTAACTCTGCCACAAAATATGCCAAAGCATGTCCCTTTATACCGCTATGGGCATATATGATATGTCGTGTTCACTTAATTCCACCGACCCGAGACCTCCGGCTTATGTAGGATCTGCCTCAGAGGATGGTCGGTATAAACTCCGATGGGGTGAGCCTGAAAGTAAGGTCGTAGTTTCCGAGCTTCCGTAATCAAAGACAAGGCCACCAACTAATGGGTCAGGTATCTGGTCTCCGCGTCCAACAAGGCTTTACTAATATAATACACTGGCTTTTGAATTTTGTCGGCCTCATGCACTAGAATTGAGCTCACAACATGTTTAGAAACTGCCATGTATAGAAACAGCGTCTCACCTAAGACCGGCTTGGCCAGCAGTGGGGGCTGAGCTAAGTATTGTTTTAATTGCAGAAAGGCTTCCTCGCACTCTACCGTCCAGCTGATATCTTTTTTTGCCTTCTTGATTACCTTGAAAAAAGGATGACACTTATCGGTCGCTCGGGAAATAAATCGATTCAATGCAGCCACTCGACCCGTTAAACTCTGCACATCTTTGACCGTCCTGAGAGGTTTCAATCACATCACAGCTCAGATCTTTTGCGGGTTTGCTTCTATACCCCGTTCACTGACCATGTATCCCAGAAACTTTCACGACGCTACACCGAATGCGTATTTCTCTGGGTTCAGCCTCATGCTACGTCTCCTGAGCAACTCAAAGGTTCCCGCGAGGTCAACCAAGTGGTCCTCCGACTTCTTGTTCATCGTTATCATATCATCAACGTACACCAGCATGGTCTTGCCGATGAGGGGTTTGAAAACCTTATTCAATAGCCTCCGAAATATAGCCCCAACATTCTTCAGCCCGAAGGGGATTACCTTATAGCAATACAACCCCTGATCCATGATGAAAGTTGTTTTCTTCTCATCCTCGAGATGCATTTTGACCTGATTATATCCTGAGAATGCATCCATGAAACTGAGCAGTCCATGACACGTCGTCGAATCCACTGACTGGTCTACCTTCGGGAGTGAGAAGCTATCTTTTGGGCAAGATTTGTTTAGATCAGAAAAATCCACACACATTCTCCATTTTTCATTGGATTTCTTTACCAATTGTGGGAACACAGGAACTGGGCGACGCATGCTGTCCCGGGCTCGCGGCCCGGTCAGGAGTACGGAGTAGCCACGGGGGACTAAACCGGAGAATAATGGAGTCGCCACCCGGTGTGAACCGGGAAAATGAGATTTAAGGTCGCACTCATCCCTCGCAATGGAAGACCTCAAACCGTTGGGTTCGGAATGGTCCCTTACTTATGCCACTTGTAATGAAAGGATTTATATAATAATTTAATCAGGCTTAAGTAACACTTATTTCTAAGAATATCATACTTCTACATTCGTATACATACATCAACAAGTTCATCTAAATTTATATGTAACACATATCTGAATTTGCATACAGCCTATTTGCATGTAATCTATGTCTCAATTTGCATACATAAGGATTATCATACGGCAAGCATACAAGTTAATTAACGCATTGGTGGACACAGAAGCGCAAACAAATAGCATTCTTATTAGCATGCATATTAAGAAAAGATATTTAAGCGCATAACAGAAATAAACAACTAGAGGGGTAATACAAATGCATAACATAAAAAATGGGTAACTATATGCTAAGATGGACATGTCGTAATGTGATGCAAGAGGATCTGTTTACCGTGTGCGTTCGTGCAGCGTTCGTAGACGCGTTCGAACGGTAAACAGAAGGTTCTTGTTCGAGTAGCGTTCGTAAACGCGTTCGAACGGAAATGAAACAGAATGCTCACGTTCGTATGGCGTTTGTGAACGCGTTCGAACGGAAATGAGACCTGATGCATGATAAGGCAAAATGCACGCGCGTTCGAGTTGCGTTCGAACGGGAACATATCTGATGCATGAAATGAGATGCAATACATAAATGGCGAATAGTACAATGCGAGGCGCGGCAAAGCATCGTGGTAAATGGCTTTAACCCTTCCCCATAGGGGATCTTTCATTCCACTTACTAAGCCCATGCGCTCGATCGCATCATGCATACAAACGTAAAGACAATCATATCAAACTAAGTATGCCCGATTGAACACATTTTACATCCAACCGAACACACATCAACTGGCGCGGCAAAGCATCGTGGTAAAGGGCTTTAACCCCTCCCCATATGGGATCTTTCATTCCACTTACTAAGCTCATGCGCTCGATCGCATCATGCATACAAACATAAAGACAATCATATCAAACTAAATATGCCCAATTGAACACATCTTACATTCAACCGAACACACATCAACCAGCGCGGTGAAGCATCGTGGTAAAGGGCTTTAACCCCTCCCCATAGGGGATCTTTCATTCCACTTACTAAGCCCATGCGCTCGATTGAATCATGCATAAATAAGCAACATGCAGAATTCAAGTGACGAAAAATAAATAAACCAAAGCAACACAAAGCAAAAGAGGGTGCCGTTTACTCAAGCAGTACGTGGAGTTGTGTCCCGAGTACAGATCATATTACTGTCCATTCGGAATCGGCTATGAAATTTATGTCCGGGTTTCCATCCGATATACCGCGAGAGTTGACACATCTCTCATTTTATTCCACAGCCACAACATACAACATCTCATAATTCATGCATATTTATCTACTCAAGGGTCACAACATGCATTTCAACATGACAACCAACAAATAATACAAAGAAAACGAGTGTGAAAGATACCCTCAGGTCTAACCTTTTTGCCAACTTTCAGGCTTGCGTTTCACATACGTCGGAAGGGGACAGCTCCTCAACTTCTCCGGTTCACTGGTTCAGCGTCCTAGCTCACTGCTTTGCTGTTTGGACTCCGTTCTGCTACTGTTCAGCCTCTGTTTTGCTGCTCACTGTTCAGGTCACCTGTTTTGCTGTTTCCACGGACTGTTCCGAGTTTGTGTGGGTTCTTAGTGCAGTTGTGTGTGATTATTTTAAGGATTATGAATGTAGTCTTTTTATGTTACTGTTTTTAAGATTTTTATGGAATGTTTTAAGTGTATTTTGCTGCTGTTTTAGGGGTTAAATTACTGCTGTTTGGGCGTGATTTAGGGACTGGTTTGGGTCAGTTTCGGTGGGAAGGGGGGATGTTGTTCGGGGGTACTTTAGTGGCTGTTTGGGGCATGTTTGGGCTGTCGTTGGGGGTATATTTTTCGGTGATGTGTGGAGGCTTAGGGGGTTGCTATTTTCGGTGGTGATTAGGAGTTGTTTTTGTGGTTGGAGGGGGTGTGAATGGCTATTGTATTTTCGGTAATATGAGAGTGTTTGAGGGCGTGTTGTTTTCGGTAATGTGAGGGTGGGGGTGAAGGGAGTTGTTTGTTATTATATGTATGAGTTAGAGGTTGGAAATTCTTTTCTTCTTTTATTTCTTGTGATGGGTGTGAACTAGGGGGAGAGGAATGCCTTGGAGAGGTGTTGTTTATATAGAGAATGGCTAGGGCTTCACCTTGTCTCACAAGGAAGGGATTTGGTGCATTAAAGGGAGGATTTGATTTGGTGTTGGACAAGGAAAGGATTAGATTGAGGGGGGACAAATCTTGGCTAGATTAGGAATACAATATCTTTAGATTGGTTATGATTGATTTTAATTAGGCATGACATCCTTTTAATTTAGTATGTGATTTGTTTAGTTAGGAAGTTAATATATTTGATTTATCTTAATTAGGTATGATTATATTTTGTGTTTTATTTAATTGGTAAATGGTTTAAATATTTTATTTAATTCAATGTTTAATTTAATTAAATTGGGATGTGTTTTATGGGCTTTGGGGAGCTAATTGGGCTTGGGTGTGAGGCTAGCAACAAAACCAGAATTACCGACACCGTTCGAACGCTTCCTCGAACGCGACACGAACGCCCGCAATCTGTTTGGAGTTCGAACTTATACATGAACGCAGCACGAACGAAAATAATGAACCTTGTTTATTCTGAATTTCCCCTTCCGATATCTATTTCCCGCGGCTTCCGTGACTCAAAAGGTAGTGCCTCCAAATGAGACTCATCATCGGGTTTCACATGCAAAAATACAATGCCTACACAATACCACATTCGATACCCACTACAGGTATTTCACCTCCCTGATAAAACCGGCTTTTAGCAGCCTTTCCTCTTCAGCCCATAACGCCTCGCAACGTTCCTGATTGAAGATTCTTCTCTTATGCTTGATCGGCTTGTGAACCGGATCCACTACTAAATGGTGGTTGATGAATTTGGGGTCTATCCCTAGCATGTCACTATGCCCCCAAGCAAAAACGTCATCATACTGCTCCAGAAACTTTAGCAAATCTTACTTCAGGTTTTTCTCCAAACCGGCTCCCATTTTTATACTTATCCCGGGGCCGAAAAGCTCTATTGATTCCAGCTCCTCACCGGCCCCTAATTGGACAAAATCTTCCGGCCGCGGGTCCGGAGACTCAACTGTCGCTTCATCTTTTTCTCTCTTATTTCTCTTCCTGCTTTCTTCTTCGATTTAAAGAGTATCTTTTGAGACAGTAGCGAAACAGCTCATGGCCGTTTTCTGACATCCACACACTATCCCAATCCATTCTAGGGTGAGGAATTTCAATTTCAAGTAGTAACATGACATGACAACCTTTACTTTCATCATAAAAGGTCGGTCCATGATGACTTGGTAACTGCTAATACAATCTACCACTGTAAAATCCATCATGATTGTTGGTGCGCGAGAAGACTGACTATCACGGCTAATTGTATTCTGCCTAGGGGAATGACCGCCGCACCTCCAAACCTGTACATGGGTGTCCCGTCCTGGGCCACTGTGGTATATTCCACCCCAAAGCATATGGGACTTCCTTCGAGATTATGTCGACTGCGCTCACCGGATCCACTAAGATCATATCCACCTCGTCCCCACCTATTACCGCCTTGATTATCAGTGCATCGTCATGGGGAAAACTCACCCCATGGGCATCCTCTTCCGTGAACGTTATCGGGACTGACCGACCCCCCTGAATACGCGGAGCCTGCCCCACCGTCAATACTTCCGACCCTCGGGTCCTGCTGTAATTTTTCATCGACCGATTCGAGTCTCCGGCCAGCGTCCTTCCACCGGCGATGGTGTACATCTGCCTATGTTTCTGCCGTTGCTGGACCGTCATGGCCTATTGGTCGATGTAATCGTTCAGATAACCATTTTGTGCCAGATTTTCCATCTGCTTCCACAGGTCCCTACAACCTTCCGTCGTGTGCTCTCTCATATTATGATGTGAACAATAAGACTTCTCACTCTTCTTCTCTACCAGGTATTTTATCAAGTCCGGCTCCACCAGGAGGCCTTTACCTTATATTTCCATGACGATCTGAGCCAACAGCTTACTCAAATGAGTGTATCTTGTGCCTCCGGCCAAATGGTTTACTTATGTCTGAACCCTCATCTCCTGTGGAATATTGGTGGTAGGCATCAGTCTGAACTCCCTTTGTCTCGGAGTTTGCTTCCTCAGCTCTCTGTCTGACCCCCGTGATATCTCCGGCCTCACTATCTTTTCTTTTTGAGCTCCTTCTCTCCGGGCAAACTTTTCTTCTTCCTCCATCAGAACAAACTTCATGGCCAACTCTAGGGCAGTGGCGTAATCTGGTATGTCCTGGACCCTTAGGTGAGTCCACAGCTTTCCGACCTTCAGGGCCCCCTTGAGGCTTTCCAGCGCCTCCGATGACTCGTATGTCCCGACCTCGAGTACCAAATTATGGTATCTTTCAATAAAGTTCTTTAGGGGCTCATCATCCCCCTGCTTCATCAACCTTAACTCTCATACTGTCTTCTTTGGGACACACGCTCCTTTGAAATGTCGGACGAAGGACTTCCTGAGTTGAGAGAAACTGTTGATACTTCCCGGAGTCAAAATTCTAAACCACAAAATTACGAGCCCACTCAGGGTTAAAGGGAACACCCTGCAGATGGCCTCTCCCACCATTCATTGGACCTCCATCAACAAAACAAAACTTTCAATGTGGGATTTAGGGTCGGTATGGCCCCTGTAGGAGCTTATAGATGGCATGGTGAACCGCCTAGGAAATCCTGCTGACAAGATTTCTTCTGTAAATGGAGATGTCGCATCCTCGTCCCGACTATCTCATTTATCTGCCTTCAAGTTATCTTTCCACTTTTTCATCTCTTTTCTAAACCAAGCTTTCATATGGTTGTCAGTGGCCTCGCGTTGTCTCCCGCAAACTTCTTCACGCCTGCCACTCCAAACACGAAATGTTTCGTGACTAGATGTCCATCGATCCCCTCCAACGTGTCTTCTATCTTCCCCATTCTTAGAGCGTCGGTCACCAAAAGGTCGACCAATAGACATGCCGGAGACTCTGACTGCCCCTGCCCCGACCTATAATATCCGAGCTCACCAACACATTCCAGGAGGAAGATAAAACCAAACCGAGCTACCACACTAATGTGGTCGGCTTCGGCTTTGATGTTGTCGGCCTTTGAAGTTTGCACCGCGTTGTGTCCTCTGGTCGACAAGATCCGGGAAACAATGTATGGATTCTTAAATTGTCCCAGAGCTGACTAATACCTTCGAGCATCTTAACTTCATAAATAGGGAAATTCCATCTCTATCCTTGCCGAACTGTTCAATTACCTCAGTTGTAGAAATCCCCATAATGCAAGGTGCAATATAATAAAGTTAACATTTCTTGCGGTTAATTGAATAATAATAATAATAATAATTAATTCTGACATAATGAAAATAGAAAGTCCAAGGAAAGAAGACGAAGATATTTTAGTTAGGAAATAAAATTAAAGGGAAGTGCTAAACTTTTAAAACAAAACAAAATTATAGACAGTCTTGTCTGTCACATTTATCATGGGCATGACCCATCCATATTTGAGAACATCACGTGGCAGACGCAGCTAGCTTACACGTGTCAAGCGTGGACAGTGGATGCAGTTGGAAGTATGGTTGGCAAATGGATCAGGATTTGAAAAGTCCAAATATAATTTAAAATTTTTTTATTTAAATTTATATTTAAAATAATATAATAATAATATCAATTCAAAATTAAAGAATTATTATTTTGTTAATATTTTAAAAATATTAACAAATAATATTTAAATTGAGGAATAGATTTTTCCAAACACCATATATTATTTGCCAGAATGTAGTTGGAAGTGGTGGGGGGAGAAGAAAGGAAGGCAGGCAGGCAATTGATGGCGTTAATGAGAACAGTGGTTTTATATCTGAAGTTTTTATGTCTTGTGGGCTCCACTGTCTATCAGAGTACAGCTATTTCTGATTAGGACAGTAAATTAGTAATGTTGTGTCCCCAGGCTTTTACAAATTCATAAATAATACAATTTTTCAATCTGTTCAGACAAGCCCATGCTTAAAAATCATTATATAGTATAATGAAAATATTATATAATAATATAATAGCATCTTATTATGTATATTAAAATATTAAAAAATTATCAAATTTATATTTAATATAACTAGTGCTTAATAGTTTGTTGAACATACATATATTGTGTCAATAAATTACTTCGTTGAATCCTTTTGTTAAGAAATAATAAAGAATTAAAGCTAAAATTTTGAATAAAACGTAGAAATTAGGGATGACGGTCGGATGTCACGTCCCTAATCGATCTCATCTTACCCCGAACAGATCTTGTCATGTATTGTTTATGAATCGGAATGAAAAAATAACTTCAAATCCTAATTGAATTTTGGATTAAGACGAAAAATCGTTTAGAATACCGACAATGGTTCAAGATTTTTATGGCTAAAGTTCGAGATGAAAATTTAAATCATCTTAATTCCTTATTCTTTTTTTTTTTTTTGTGACAAAAAATAATTTTGAATCCTAATAAATTTATATTCAGAATGATTTTTTTGTCCCAAATTTTATATTAAATGATACAAAATTTTGATTTCTAATAAGCTTAGCATAAAATAACGTTTATGAAATGGGTTGAAATATGTATTTATTTATGAAGTTAATATATTTTTTTAAGACTTAATCTATTATGATACTTCTTTAGAGTTTAGACCCCACTCATTTGGAAACTCATTCATGGTTTCTGTACACACTCCTTTACTATCTTTAGCTGTGTTAATCATGTATTTCTATTTTTCTATTTTTTCTGTTTCCTTCTGTTTCATACCCACAACTCTCTGAATTCCAAGACAGAAACTTGTCAACAGTTCTTTGACTTTGGTAACACATTTTGCTGTATCGTTCCTTTTTCATCTTTACCTTTTAACTGTTTTTGTTTTGTATTGAGTTGAAAGAAGGAAATTTGGAGGAATGAGTGAAGGGGTTTCTCTTGAGCTCAGATTGAATATGGTTCTTGCAGTGCTGTTTCTGCTGCTTCTATGTTAGTATTTACTATTCAGCTCTTCTTTTCTTTTCTTTTTCCTGTTCCTTTTCTGGGTTCTGTTGATTTTGCCATTATCTGTTTGTTATCTTGTAAAATTTTACTGTGATTTTCTAGCTCCTTTAGTTATGTAATTAGTGTTTGTAAGATGGGGTTTCTGTTTCTGGTGCTTGAAAATTATTGTATAGTGTGTAAAGCTCCTTACTTTTAGTTATTGTTATCTGTAATGTGGAGTATGTTTTAAGTATTTTACCTCAGTTCTCCAAGATTGGAACTGATAATTTTCTCTTACTGGTACTGGCTATCTTAATTAAGTCAATAAATTAGCTTTCGTTTTAAGCTTGTTCTTAGTTGGGCTTCCTTTTATATCCCCTAAAATGAGAAATATAAGAAAAGAAGTTAAGGTTTGGGGCAGTGCTTAAAATGTGAGATTATTCAATGTAAATTGCAACTTGAACAACAGCATATGTGTTAGTAACTTGCCATGGCATATCTTGGATTCATTTGTCTCATCACATTAATTTATGGCTTACAAACATATCAAATTCTTATGAGATCATTCCCAAGAGGACGGTGCAGTTGTTTTTGGCTACAAGAGGTCAATGGTTTGAATCTCCCTCGCACCAATCTTGGAAGGGGATTAATTTAATTCAGGGTAGGTTTCTAGGGTATTACTACTGTCATCTTAGTAATTTTTTTGTGTTGTTACAGGTTTTTATGAATCTTGTTGCAGTTCAATATATAATCCCAAAGGTCATGTATCAACACACAGGCGAGTGGATGATCTTTTACCTGAGATTCCCCCTAGTGGGGCTCCTCAGCCATTTCTTCCTCTTCTTGCACCTTCTCCATTGGCACCCTTCACAAATAGTACCGTCCCCAAATTATCAGGTTTGTTTTGTAGCCTAACAATGCTTGTTCCCAGAGCCCTTTGGCCTGAAATTTGTACTTACATTTTGCTCTTGGCGCTCTCTTTGTTTACAGGACACTGTTTGTTAAACTTCACCGCCGCTGAAAGTTTGATGAGCATGACTTCGATTGATTGCTTTTCTGTGTTTGCACCAGTATTGGCTAATGTTATGTGTTGTCCACAGCTGGAAGCTACTCTTATGATTCTCATTGGTCAATCCAGTAGAAAAACCAACATGCTTGCTTTAAATGGGACACTTGCCGAACATTGCCTCTCTGATTTTGAGCAAATTCTGGTGGGCCAGGGTGCTGCTGATGATCTCAAGATGATATGCTCAATTCGTCCATTGAACCTCACTGAAGCAACTTGCCCAGTCAAGGATGTTAATGAGTTTGAGAGCAATGTGGATTCTTCAGAGCTTCTTGCTGTCTGTGAGAATGTTGATCCTGTAAAAGAATGTTGTGACCAAATTTGTCAGAATGCCATATTAGAAGCTGCTACCAAAATTGCATTGAAAGCCTCAGATCCTTTGAACATGGAAGGGCACAATGTGTTATCTGATCACTCAACTAGGATTAATGATTGTAAGAACATTGTCCTCCGGTGGCTGGGAAGTAAACTCAATCCCCCTCGTGCAAAGGAAGTCCTGAGAGGATTATCTAATTGCAACGTCAATAAAGGTGGGTTTGGACTTTGGAGTGTAATGTGGAAGTAAAATTGTAATAACTATTTGATTTCCTCTCTTTAAGCTATTCTTTTCCCCTTTCCTTGATTGGAAACTGATAATATAATACCTGGGACTGTCAATTATCAATGGTAATTTATTCATCATGTGACTCTAACCAACTGGAAAATCCACACAAGACAAGACCCAAGTGCAGAGTCACGTGATGAAGAAATTACCATTGTTAATTGAGTGACAGTCCCAGGTATTATATTATCGTTCATTAAAAAAATATCTTGACTCTGAAGCAGGCACATTCCTACACTAGAATTATTTAGATGTATAGCAACATGGTTAGTACGGGGCTGTTGTAGGCTATTTGATTGTCTCTCTGTGTCTTATTCTCTATTGGAAATAACCTTGTTAGTATTTGACACCATGTGGTTCATCATCTCGATGCATCCGGCAGTCATTGATACCCTCGGAATGCTAGCTGAACTTTATTTACTGGTTTTTGGTATTTCTTCATCTCTTCATGCTGGATTAAGTTGTTTATGATTCCTCTTGTTTTCTTGTTAGTTTGTGTCCGTGTATGTGTTGTTTTTTTGACTATTTAGTAATTCATGTCTGCTCTGCACATTTTTCTCTATTTGATTTCATTCACTGATGCCAATCCTATTTTTTTCTGTTTTCTGGTTCAGTTTGCCCCTTGACTTTCCCAAACACAAAGCACGTTGCAAAGAGCTGCGAAAATGAAATAAGTAACCGAACAGCTTGCTGTAATGCCATGGAGAGCTATGTATCACACTTGCAAAAACAGAGCCTCATCACTAACTTGCAAGCTTTGGATTGTGCTACATTACTAGGAATGAAGTTACAAAATTCAAATATAACTACAGATGTTTTTAAACTGTGCCATATAAGCCTCAAAGATTTCACCCTACAAGGTAGTACTAATTCTGTTTAACAAGCAACTTGATGAGAAAATTGAAATATTCCTTTGTCAGACGCATAAAGCTGTTACTAATGCATAATTATTTTGTCACCTTGCTTTTCTGATGTGATACTGGGAATTGTTGATATGAATGCAGCTGCTGGAAATCAAGGTAAGATACGTTGTTCATATTACGGTTTTGTTATTCGATATTACTTCAAATTAACAAGATCAGTAAAGTTCTTTCTCCCCTTTGGTTTTCTTCACATCTGTCATCATCCAATTATGTCAGCAGCCCCTGCTCTATCTCTATCATTTACAACTGAAAAGTTAAGTTCTGTTACAGTTTATCATTGTACTCGAGTCGCTTTTGAATCCCAATCCCATTGCATGTTGTCTTCATGAGACTGCTAGAGATAATATTCTCAGACCTGTTTCGGACAGAACTAATTTCCCTTGGGCATAATTTCTTGTTTTCAATATACTTTTGTATGGGACCTTTTATACTACTAGAATTTTTTATTAAGAGTTGTAACTTGCATATTTTTATCGTTTTCTATAACAGAATCTGGATGCCTCCTGCCAAGCTTACCTTCAGATGCAACGTTTGATAAGTCTTCAGGGATTAGCTTTATTTGTGATCTGAATGACAACATTCCAGCCCCATGGCCATCTTCATCTCAATTACCAACTCCATCATGCAATAAGACTTGTATGTCCTACTTACTGATAATGAATTTCCCACCAAATGGGATACCCAATATTTGGAATGCACATGATTTAAAATTACTATCAGCTGTTTTTAGCTTCTACTTTTTCTATTGAAATTTCTTTTTGATCTGTGATGTGCAGCTGCCAGAATTCCAGCACTTCCTGCTGTTGCATCTGCTCAAAGTGGTAAGTACATTAGAAAACTTAACAATGTTTTTTAAACAAAATAAGTCGGCATTCATTCTGAAGTTGTGACTTGTTCTTTTGGGAAAATCAAGAAAGCTTAAGAAAATTTTGTACACTAGTGAGTAGTTATATTCTCCCCGCTCACGGTCGGGTGATTTGGCAGCGGGGTTTCCAACGTGCACAATTAGATAGAGGACAAACCCTGCATACAGAAAAATTTGTGGAATCAAATGAAATAATGATTGTTACTGAATAATTCCTCGTGCTTGACATATTGTTGTCATGCGTTACAGGTCTTTATAATGAAGATTTGAAATTTTATCAGCTCTTTGCTTCGTCAGCGATTCTCTGGATGCTCATATAGCCATATAGGTCATTCTTGCTTCTCATTTACATTGAGAGTTTTTCGTATTAGCAAACACGGATCTCTCAGGTAGGTCTTACAAATGAAGATAACTGGACAAGACAGTTCTGTTGTGAAAACTTATTATATATCATCCAGGCCTGACCTTCCTTGGTTCATTTGCAAGAGAATCTCAACCGTGTTTTCAAGTTTGTGTTTCAGGTTGTATAAATTATTGATTCTTACCTATGGTTCTCCATTTTTTTTTGTAAAGTTCTATCAGTGAAATGAAGTAAAGTCGTACTATTACTATTTATTATCTATTTCCACTCTGCCGTGAAAATTTTGTACCTCGTGCTTTTTAAGCTCATTTTCTTCCCAGGACATTGTAGATTAAAACTTTCAAACCGTGGTACGTGAATTAAGAAGCATCGGTTGTTTCATTGATTTGTTTAGTTTCTTGTAGAGACTGATTAAAACTATCACAAATATGGTAATTACACGGTTATTTCAGTTCGAATATAAACTTAGTATACGTTGATACTCAAGCGTAGTTACGATAAAATTTAATAACATAAAATTATCTATCTATTATATGTTTTCCCTAATTAGTAGAGATATATTTTCATACCTAAAACTATTTATATAATACATGAGGAATTACCGGATCGGTATACTCTTCTCATCATAATCTATTAGTCGGTCAATACATATTCTACATAAAATTGAAAAATATAATACAAGTATTATATATAAAACTTTTACATCAACCAACAATCGATCTAATATAAACAAATCGCGAAAGGATATAAGAGTTTGAGTTTGAACTTTGAGTATATTGCTCACTACTCCTATATACAGGAGAGGATACATATATTTACACACACAAAAGTTTAACAACTTTATCTCTACTGCATATTTGAAAGTTAACACAACGATATCTGATATAACAAATTGACTACCAAATCTTTCAAATCTCGGGTTAAAAACACATTAACACAAATATGGAATGGGCTATTATGGGGGGGGGGGGTGGGGGGTTTCCTGCCGCCTAACACACGAGGTGGTATGTGTGGGACCCAGCTGCTGTGAGAGAGGTGACATATACATCCGGTACATAATATAATTTTTCCTAACACACACAGACCGTAGCATAAGTCACTGTCAAAAGCCCTAATCCTGATAAAAATTCATGACCCTCAATCAATTTATTTATTTTTTTATTTTAAAGAAAAAGGGAAAAAATAAAGAGAAACAAACTCAATCCAACTAGCCTTCATTGTTTAACTTTCTAATCACCAAAATCAAAACCTAATAAAATTTTAAGACACCAATTTTGTTTTAAAGACTTATTTTTGACTTAATTAAAGACTTTTATTTTTAAGAAATCGCTTAAGATCACCTAAATTTCAGAGCCGAGCTGTGGTCAGCGGCTTTTTGGTTGAAAAACTAGCCTAGGGTTCTTTTTGAGTTTTGGTTGAGAGAGAATTTTTATGAGCACCATTTATTCTTGCTTTGAATTTGAAGAAGACATTTCAGCTAAAGCCTGGGAATTGGGCATATCGAGTACAAGTGATCGATGCATAATTAATATCAGCCTGTGAATTACTGTGCAGGACCGCCTGCT
>SKCR01054595.1:0-29597 GCA_019454045.1 Zanthoxylum bungeanum | reverse complement strand
CATAACAGTTTCCTATCTTAGGTACACACCCGAGGGTAGTTCCTAAAGTTAGGTATCTACGGTTAAAACAATGACTTTTGTCCCGTTTCCAATTCGCAGATTAAATCTCAATTGAAGTCAGTATCCTGTTCAAAACAGATTCTGAACATCAATATATATATATATATATATATATATATATATATATCACACTAAGTATCTAAAATCTAATTTTAATACTAGTAGTGAATATATTTTGACAAACATTTTTGAAGTCAGAGCCTTGCTCGTTTTTCAATTCCTTCATGTCTGCTTTGTCCAAACGGCAGTCACGCTTCCGCGATCCCGTTTGCCACATTTAAGCAGACATTTTAGGATATGTCATTTATCTTCCCAGAAGATTATAATGATTTTTCCTTTGCCCTTTTCAACACTCCAGAAGCCTTTGGCCAAGCCTTGGCCTTCTAGAATATCGAAGTAAGGTGCGCCTTGCGCTACTTGCCTAATTGCAAAGTTTGACTTTATCTCCTTGAGAATAGTCATTAATTCTCCAAGAATTATTTATTGCAATTTTAGTACTTCTAAAATCTAAACATAGATTTATGAAGATCCTTCAATTTCAGTATCATACTTTAAGGATCTAATCCTTAGTTCTGATTCAGAAATTAAGGAGTCTACTGCGGTAAGTATAATGGATTAAGCACTAAAGTTATCATCACATAATATTACAAAGATTATGCTCTACTGTTTGCTTAACTCCGGGCTTAGGCATAATATATTATTTTATCAAATAAAATAACTTATTAGTTTCCAGGACCATCCTGAAATTAATTCCTAAATTGAAAATTAAACCATTTAAACACATTTTCCATAGGATAATGCTTTAAATGCCAATCTTTCAATTTATATCTTGATTCTAATAGTCCAACTATTTAATCAAGGATTTCGGTACTATTTATTGTAATGATTACAATAGTCCAACTATTTAATCAACTATAATTTAATAGATTAAAATCAATTATATTGATTACTATAATCCAATTATAAAATCAACTATAAATGAATAGTTTGAATATAGTCCAACTATTTATTAAAACAACATTTTAAATATTAGTCCAACTAACATTTAATACGTTTGACAAATTGATATTTGTTTGAGCGCGTATGGCGAGTAATTGAACGAATATTGCGAATTCAATTCTTGCCTCCCACTATTTTTCGGCGAGCCTCTAACCCTCAGTCAAGTACTCGGGAAACCGCGTTTCCTAGTGGGCTAGGATCCTGTTAAATATCACACAATCTTGACTTTGGCCAACAAATTGTATGATAATTAACTAGGTAGATCTCTAAGATCGATTGGATCCAATCCAATTCCTAGATCCGGTAGGGGGACATCCAAGTCCGTAACATATATCTTATATATGCCAATACATCCAATGTATTACCTAACCTTTTTTTTCCTCTGAATCAACTAAGCCTTGGCTTTGGCACAACAAACTTAGTGATCCCAGTTAAGCGCGACCCATTGACCATGGAAAGCTTCGTAATCAATGTCAATGGACAATAAGTGGTCTTGACTTTGGCCAACAAACCAAAACTTGGACAAGACACTGACATGTAACAAAGCCTTCGTGATTCAAACACATCTTCGACAGACAAAGACCTTGACTTTGGCCAACAAACCAATGCCGTCTTAGATCTTGAGTGAGAATCACTCAATGGAAGGAATGACGCTTAATATTAAACGAGGGTTTTTCGCGTGCAAATTGGCAACCAATTTATTATCTTTGTTAAGGTCTCATCATCATACACCCTTAAACATGCATTCTAAACACATAATAAAGTGTATATGAAAAGTAATAATGATATGCGGATGGATACTTTACACAATTGATCCTAGATCAAATCTCTCACTTTCTTTCTCCCGCTAGCACAAATATTCCTTCTACCCGTTACACTACACTTCTAAAGAAACCTCATTTACATTGAGGGGAATATGTGAGAAGAGAATACAAAGAAATGAGAGGTAATAAGGCTGGACACGCAGGTCCAATTAATAAATCAAATTTATTACACAATTTCTAAAATTGTCCCACCCATCTAATATCCATCCGATATACATTATTCATGCATCACAACCATGTATTCACACAAACATGTTATCAATCAATCTAATCAAATTAATTAATCTGATAATTAGTGATCATCCAATGTTCAAACAACGATTTGATTTTGTTCGAGTCAAACTCGTTTTTGCGAATAAGTACTTAAAGTACGAATTCTCGAATTAAATTAAACTACATAATTAAATCTAATTTAATATGCATTTAATTCTAACTCGCTATTTAATTCCAAATTAAATATCACACACTTTATTTAACGAACCATTACGACTTAAATTCCAAATTTAGTCGCTACGGGTCTCAAAGCCCGATTAATGTCCAACGTCAATTTAATTAAAGTCCAATGAGCTTTTAATTAATTACTTAAGGCGTGGACTTTTGGTCAACACGGGTCAAACCGATAACCAAAGTCCAATCCGGGAATTACCCCATAAGCCTTTAAATTAATTTTGGCCCATTAGGCCCAATTAAACTACAAAGGTCCATTAAGTCGCATTTGGGCTTTATGGAAGCGTTTTTGGGCCCAATTGGATCCAATCCAATTTGCCTTAACCCAACTTTGTACAACAAAGCCCATTAAGCCCAATAACAACACTAAAGGCCCAAATCCAATTTTAAGCCCAATTTAATTAAATACAAAAATTCCAAATTTCATACTTTAATTAACTAAAGTGCATTAACACAATTAATTACCCAATTAACATTTCTAAAATATCAATTAACACAACTAATCATGCTCTTTAACCACAAAACATGTCCAACATATTTTGATCAAAAATCAAACCCATTTATCATGCTTTAACTCTCGGCTTTTAGGGATTTTCAAAATCGATTCGGTTTCAATCAAATTAAATCCACAATCAATATTTCCCGATTGCTTCCAACTCATCCAATGATCAACGAAACAAAAAATCACCAAGATCACACTTAGGGCACCATTCGGCCAAGCAAGAAATTTTGTGGAAAAATGATCCAAATCATTTTTCTTGAAATTGATCCAATCAAACTTCAATTAAACATGTTATAAGCATACTAAAACATCCAATTAATTCAAATCATGCTCACAAACATTTTACCCAAATTTTATCCCTAAGTCGTATTTCATGCTTGAATCACCTATTATTGTAAAATAATTGTAAGGAAAACAAACTACTATTATTACTGAAAATAAAAATACATAATTTAAATTACAAAGATTAAACACACAAGATACAGTCCTTAGATCCTTATTAGAATCTTAAGGAAAGTATGAGAATTACAAATGAAATGGCTTGGTATTTATAGGCAAAGAAAATGCTTCCACTAATTTCTCCACAAATTTCTCCACCAAACACTCCACAAAATACTCCACCAAACACTCCACAAAATCCTCCACCAAACACTCCACCAAATATGGCACCAAACATGGCACAAAATATGACACCAAACACTCCACCAAACATGCAAGATGTTTGGGGGAAATTTGACAATTTTTATTTTTGATAATGACTTTAGTAATTAAACATAACACAATTTCGTATTGTTTATCCCTTTCAGTTATGAAAACTTCAGAATTTGAATATCTTATGAACTTCAAAGTTGTAGATCTTTGAGTCTTCTTTAATCTGGAACTTGAGTCACCTCAATCCGACATCGCAGTAAAATGTTATGGCAAAAATACAAAAATTATATAAAATTTAAATTTCCGAAATTGTACTTCGTTAGAACGCCATTTCAAGTTTCCAATTCCAAAATCAAAATGTCACGTTCAGTTTTTGCCTTTATTTGTTCCACATTTCATCCTGATTGATTCCATTAAGTCCTGATTTTATTTTATCTGCAAAATAAACTAAAACACATCAAAACGTTCATAAAACTCGAGAAACTATACAAAATATTAAGTAAAAAGGGGCGAAAAATATTGATATATTTTCCGCACATCACACCCCCAAACCTAACATTTTGCTAGTCCTCGAGCAAAACAACAAATAAAATAAACAAATTTAAAAATAAAATTAAACTAAGCCATTTTCGTAGGGATCACGGTTGCATTTAGCGTATGCAACAAGCCTTTAAACCCCTAGGTGTCCATAGTGGACAAGTTATAATATCGTGAGGGCTTACAACAATGATACCCACAAACGTCAATCTAATACACACAAAAGCAAAAAGACAAAAGAAAAGAGAATAAACAAGTTAGTGACTAAACAAGTGAAACTTCTTATCCAAGTTAAAAATTATTTTCTTTCTTTCTAAATTACCAAATAAGTAAATTCTCCTATAATTTTTACCATTCTCCATATACACAACCAACAAGGTATTAATCAAATCATTGTTCCCACAATATTCATAAGTGTAGTTGAAAATAGAGTAATATTTTTGTCCTAAAGTTATATCAAAATTCACTTATTTTTTAGCAATGGAATTTTTATTTTTTTATTTATTTATTTATAATATCTTCAATCCATGTAGCGAGCTTTGGGCCAGTGACTCACATGCCAGTTGGCTTTAGGGCACTAGGTGTTAAGACACCCTTGCGGACTTAATTACTCGGATTTTATATATCTTTTTTTATAACATCTTCAATCCATGTAGCGAGCTTTGGGCCAGTGACTCCCAAACCAGTTGGCTTTAGGTCAATAGGTGTTAAAATACCCATAAGGACTTAATAACTCGGATCTCAGATATTTTTTTTTTATATATAATATCTTCAATCTATGTAGCGAGCTTTGGGCTAGTGACTCCAAAACCAGTTGGCTTTAGGGCACTAGGTGTTAAAACACCCCTACGGACTTAATAACTCGGATCTCAGATGTTTTTATTTATTTATTAATATACACATTTTTTTCATCACTTTTTTAGATGCTTCCTCCAATTAAACTAGAGCACTGAATATTACAAACTTTTCAATTACAACTCATGGCCGTATGTTACCATGCATGTTGATAATACCTGTCAACTGAGTATATGGAGATCCAATTTAGTCAGTTTTATGGAGAATTCACAAATTAAATAATTCAAAAGGAAATAAACAAAAATTAACTTTTTATAAAATAAGTTGAGATATGTCTTAAGAGTGGAAATTCCTTACACAGCTATCTCACACCAATTACACATGATTAGTCAAGTTAAAAACACAAAAACTAAATATATATATATATTTTAATTTTTTTTGAATTTTTTTTGAAAATTTTTGACTAAAAATCAAATAAAAACAACACACGAAAAAAATACAAGATACTAGTCAACTATTCCCCACCCTCAAACCTAATTGAGACATTGTCCCCAATGTCTTAAAAAGAAGAAGAATAGTTTAGAATATAATACATGTGTTGGAGTTTCTAGGTCCATAGGATCGAATACAAGCCATGAAATATGTGCGAATACAAATCGAGGAAGTCGCGGAATACTTACATCGAGCGGTTGAGCGACGCTTTAGCGAACAAAAAATCTTTCTGCTCACTTGGACTGTCACGGCAGTGGGCTCACTGCAGTCCACTGGTTCGACAATTTGGTGATCATCTTCAAGCTCCAAGCTTCGTCGAATGGTTCCCGGCTCATGGGTGGACTTCCCTATCACCTTAGCATGTTCCCGGAGTGTGCTAGCACTCTCGATTTTGCCACAAAATCACACTTTCTTCCCCTTCACTACTCGGCATTTCCCAGAAAATGCAGTGAAGAATTTTAGCCCATTTGGGCGTGAGATGTAGAGAGAAAAGAGAGAAGAGAGAGATGAATAATGTGTGTTAATTTTTGGTATTTGATTTCTAAAACCTATACCAAAATTTTGGCTCCAAAATAGCATTAATTGTTAGCCAACCACCCACATCAACTTGCCATCAATCCATCACTCAGTGAATAGTGACTGGCGTCAATCACTCAAAGTAAAAGACATCCATCACTTAATTGACGACTGATGTGACGCTAGAAGTGACTAGCGATTTGACGCTTGATTTGATTTGCCGCACTTGAATTTGAAATGCGAATGCGCTCACAAATAATCTCGGGCTCGGGTTCGCTAATTCCAAATTAATGAACTTTCCGTTGCGTCGCAATTAAATCTAATTTAATTAAATAATCATGCCAAGCATAATTATTATTCACGTCGCTAACGAATTAATTCTAAATTAATTTGATCGCCCGAATTAAAATCTAATTTTAACTCCGCGTCGAAATCCAATTTCGTTTAATATATCGAATATATTAATTTACCAATTAATTCCAAATTAATCGTTCTCTCTCTTTAAATGATATTTTATCCCAGATAAAATATCTCCGCAATTAATCCCAGATTAATTTTCTCTCTCATCATATTAATCCCAGATTAATTAAAGTGCGAGTAATACGTCATCGGTGAATCTTTGGGAAGCGACCCATGAGATCCCTGGATATGTTGGCAGTCAAATCGGTCGTCGGACTATCCGAACACGTAAGTACCAAGTACTACGTTTTACTGATTTACAAGACATGGTTGGCCTCTAGCAAAGCGCCATGCCTACCCAATTCTCCGGAAATATCCTTACAGGAATAAAGGATCTGTATCAAGCGTTGTATACCGTAGTATTGCGTATTTCTGTCCAGTATCGGATGATCACATGCAAGGCCTGGGGCTGGTACAGTGTCTGCCCCGTATGATGCATATATCGGACAACGAGCAACTAGTCTCTTTAGAATCGGATAATCATGACCAAGTCATATTATCCCGACGGTTGCAACCTTATATAGAGAGCCAGTTCTGTATCCCTGTGCGATCATTAACTCCATATGACTGGAGTGACACTTTCGTCTCGATATCACACCCAACACACTATGATTCTCGATATACCCAGAATCGGCGTACACAGGAACCGGTTAAAGCCCTGGACGACCTCAACCAAAGTATATTGATTGTCGTATGTATTAGCGGTGCAAGTCTCAGGTTAAGACCAAATACACCTACCCTGATTTCGGACTTCCATAGACACGTAGTCATACTACCAATGGAATTCCGAGGGGGTCTATCCAGAGTGAAGCTGTTTCCCGTACCATCGGTGAAACACAACCTCCTATTACACTTGCATGAGTATCCTATACCCAAATATATGAGAACTATGCCGTTGTGCTCTCACAAACGCGCACAAGTGTAATACTAGTCTTTTACGCATTCATCGATGTCCAATCTCGATAATGCTCTGACTAGGGATGTTTAATGATTGATCCTTCATGGACTGATACTGTCTCATATGATTCTCCGTCCAGGAACAAATCATAGGGACCTCTCATCATTTATACATCTAGGTGATCTAATCACAAATGATAAGAGTGCAATATCCTTTGTCACATAGTTAATTTGTACAACAACACCGTGATCTGTACAAATAGTGACGCTATGGGTCATAATTGTCCAACAACATGGTTAGCGCGAATTTTACATCTAGAAAGAAAATTAAAGATTAAGATCCAGATTTATCCGACGGTTCTTACCACGATCGTTATCAGACCAGTTAATCTTGGAAAGGATAGGGTCAATTTTTGGTTCAAAAGCTAAAAGTTGATCGATTAAATCATAGGCAGTCCTGGCAGTGAAGATGATATCTTTTACAGGTTTTGACACGAACCCATTTCTTCGGGCAACCTCAACAAACACACAAAGAAAGTCATAAAAGCCATCAACGTTAACAGTCCAATTGGTTTCTGGTGTGTGTTCAAATTCGCCTAAGATAGCACTGTAAAATTTCCTCCATCGTGCCCAAGCCACCTGGCAAAGCAATAAAAGCATCAGCACGATTAATCATTTCCAAAAATCGTTCAGACATACCTGGCACAATACATTCATCTATGTTTGATGTTCCTATCAGATTTGCCTCTGCCAAAGGTTTTGGGATGATTCCCAAACTTGACTTCCTCCTTCCTGTACGACCCTTGAAACGTACCCCATTAGTCCAAGATTGCCACTGCTATATACTAAGTGCATATTCCTTTCAGCTATGACTCTACCCAATTCCTATGCTGCCGCAACAAATTCTGGTTTAGAACCAGCACTAGTACCGCAAAACACACAGATGTTTACAACTCGTCTTTTTGAAGTTACTTCCATTTTTTATGTATTTCTTTCTCAAATATGGATGTCTTCAAGAGTGCAATAGTGAGCTGAATTTATAGAACCTGAAAAAGGGTGAGTAATAGTAGCACTAGTATCTGCCAAATGACAATTATTAGCTAAACAGTAAAATATATCATGGAAGTCGAAAAGTCTGGATCCTGTCGACGAAAATTAAGGAATTCACAACCGAAAAGCAAATCAAAGCAATTATTAAGGCAACAAAATTGTGTATGCAATACGCCACTTGCTTGGTATATAAATCCATCAGGATGCGTCTCAAGAATCTATTCCTTACTCAGCCATCACTAATGAATTAAATCTCATCCTTGTGATTGCCAAACACAATTCCACCTATCTTGCTTTGCCTTAAATGCTCTATTTGTGCTTTTCCCTACAAAAATAACACACAAAATTAAAAACTTTACAACATGTATATACAAAATAAAACATAAATTGCAATAATAAAAATTACATGGGTTGCCACCCTGCTAGCGCTAAATTTTTCATCTTCAACCAGACTTTACTAAAGTCCATCTGTCAATGAGGTTTTAGCGTGGTTTTGGAAGTCCGATTAAAGACAATCCCATGAGCGTTGCTTTTGAAGTGTCTCTTCCAACGGTAAAGTGGCAAAAAGAATTTTGTCTGATTTAGTGCTTGTGCCACCTTCTTAAAATTTGTCGCTCCAGTGGTTCCTGAAAAGAAAGAAAGAAAGAAAATCAGGAGGTCTCGTATGGTGCTTGACTTGGAATGAGAGTTCCATTCTGTCAAGCTTCTGGGCGGTGTCTTTGATTTGTACTCCCCAAAACAATGATGTTTCTCCTGAATGCATGAGATTTTTAATATGGTCAGATGTTGGCTCCTCCAATTGTTTTGCTTCTTGCTCCACCTTTTCTTCATAAATGTATTTTAAGATTTCTTTGTTCATCTCTTCATCTGTCATCTGTGAAATTCATGCTCCATATGTGTCAACCTGAGGATGTAAAGATGTGTCTGATTGTAGGTCTTTATCCTCCGTGGTTGGTATGAATGGTTCGGGTAGCTCTTCTTCAAACATCAGTGCAATGGATGCTCCAAGATATTCATTTTGAGGATGCAGAGTTTCATCCTCACTTGTTGGTGTAGTTGGTACAAACAGCTCTGCTTCTTGTTCCTCATCAAAGTCCGATCAATAATAAAGATAAAATTTAGATTCTGCTGGTTCGGGCTCCTGAACTGATACCTCAGATTCTTGATACTGCTCAGCCTCTTCCCCTGTTAAGGTGTCATCATGAAATGCTTGGTACTCGAAGGATCCTTCAGTGTTATTTAAATTTGTTCCGTGAGGTATGTAGTTCTGGTTGTTGATCATTTGTCTCAATTCATTTACCATCCTCTGTAAGGTTTTGATTTGATCCAGAAACGTTACATCTTGTTCAGCTTCCCGTTTCTCGAGCCTGTTTATCAAATATCTTCCCACTGATGGTTCTGGTCCTTGAGGATCGTAGGTTGATGGTGGATAAGATGGAAAATATGGTTAAGTGAAATATGATGGTTCATTATATGAAGGTCTCTGATAGTTCTACCACCCTGAATTGTAATTGTACTCGCAATGATTGCTAGAGTTGTTACCATTGTATATCTCACATCTCTGAATTGGTTGAGCAAATGTTGTGTTATTTCTCTCTGACATCCATGGATAGTTGGTGGGATGCACAACAGTCCTAAGAAAACCGGACTGTTGCTCCCTGATTTGGGGTGTATCTTCATCTCGTAAAGCTCGTAATTTTTTCATCGCCCAATAATGTTCCATTTTCAACCACCTGAAAAAAAAAAGAAATAAAAATTACAAATAAAAATAAAGTAAATTAGATACATGTAAAATAGATAGCTTCAAAATTAATAACGAAAGAAAAATAAGTCCCCGGCAACGGCGCCAAAAACTTGACCGGGGTGATCACACTCGTTACGCAAGCACACGTATCGTTCAAGTAGTATAAAAATATCGATCCCACAAGGACTTAATTCCTATTGTTGTTATTAATTATTGATACTATTTATTTACAAGTATCTAATTAGAGGGAGAAGAGAATGATTGCTTTTGGTTGGTTGAATATGTATTTGTTAAATAAACAAATAAACACAAAAGAAAATACTAAGGAAAATAAACAAAATACACAAATATCTAAGGTTGTGATTCCACACACTATTATTATAATGATGAATTGATTCTCTTATATATTTGTAATGAATTAGTTTGCTAACCTGAAACACGAAGATATGCAAAAGCCTCTTCCAACGGTCAGATGCAAACACCCAAAGCAACCTAATTAATCATATTCCCATGTTAACCAAGTTGCCTGAATTCATTAAGTTCAAGTTCCAATTGACAGGTATATTCCTAACCTGTAAGGAAATCTACCTAAGGGTCACCGTGCCCTAAGGTGAGATCGTGAGCTACTGAATCTAAGGCTGAAATCTAAAATATCTTTTCCAATTCATTTTAAGTTTACCACATCAATCTTATTAGTGATCAGACAACAAGAAGCATTAAGCTTAAGATTCAATAAGCAAACCTAAAGTATTACCCATAATATAAAGAAAATCAATTATGAAACTCGTGAATATTATGCTTCATCACTTCCCTATAATAAAAATAAAATACTGGGGTTAGGGGATCCACTTTTACTATTTCTAATTTAGAAATCTCCCTCATTATAATATAGAAATTATCAGTGATATTACCAATCGACCATATGTACGGTATCCTGATTAAGTCATATTTTCAATTAAGTCAAACAGACCATAAAAGCGGTGTTATTATTTGTCCATAAACCAGCCATATAAGCGGTAATCATCTGTCACATAAAGACCGGCCATATGGGCGGTGTCACATTATGTCAAAAAAATAAAACCATCCATTAAGGTGGTATAACCTTTAGTCCATATTAAATTATAATTTCCATATTATAATTAAGGGAGATTAATCTAAACTATAATAATAAAAACTTCACCATTCCCTCAGCGGAAATTTAACTACTAAACATAAAAGAATTGTAAAGAAAATAAACTACTACTATTACTGAAAATAAAAATACATAATTTAAATTACAAAAATTAAACACACAAGATACAGTCATTAGATCCTTATTAGAACCTTAAGAAAAGTATGAGAATTACAAATGAAATGTCTTGGTATTTATAGGCAAAGAAAAGGCTTCCACCAATTTCTCCACCAAACACTCCACAAAATCCTCCACCAAACATGGCACAAAATATGGCACCAAACACTCCACCAAACATGCAAGATGTTTGGTGGAAGTTTGACAATTTTTATTTATGATAATGACTTAAGTAATTAAACATAACACAATTTCGTATTGTTTATCACTTTCGGTCATGAAAACTTCCGAATTCGAAAATCTTATGAACTTCAAAATTGTAGATCTTTGACTCTTATTTAATCTGGAACCTGAATCACCTCAATCCGACATCAGAGTAAAATGTTATGGCACAAATATGAAAATTACGCAAAGTTGAAATTTTCGAAATTGTACTTCATTAGAACGTCATTTCAAGTTTACAATCTCCAAAATCAAAATGTCAAGTTCAATTTTTGCCCTTATTTGTTCCACATTTTGTCCTGATTGATTCCATTAAGTCTCGATTTTATTTTATCTGCAAAATAAACTAAAACACATAACAACGTTCATAAAACTTGAGAAACTATATAAAATATTAAGTAAAAGGGGTGGTAAATATTGATATATTTTCCGCTCATCACAAACCATGATGAGTGGTGATGGTTTCAAGCTTCAAGAAAAACAAGGTAAGCTTCCAACTCTCACTTTGTCATTTATTTTTCAATTTGAACAAGAGACTCAAACCCTCAAATTCGAACCCATCATACCCTAGATTTTGAGATTGCTTAATTAACTTTATTTAAGTTATTGGCATGTAATTTGAGAAGTGTAATGATAGTTTTAGCATTAGATAAGGCCGATTAGTGTGTGGAAGTGTTGAGAAGTTATGCATTGGGGTAAAATTGTTAGTCTCTAAGTGTGAAATAACAATAAAAGTGGCGGAATCACTTACATTGTTTTGGCGAAATTTCAAAAATTCCTCTTTGGATGAAGCTCCAAGCTTGTTGTTTGAGTTGTTTTTCCTTGGGTGAGTTTCCCTATCACCTCATTTGACTCCTCCAAGTGCTAGCTTAATTGAAAATTTTGAAGCAAAAAATTTCACTTCCAATGGAGAGAAGCATCGACAATGGTGAAGAAGAATGAGAGATAGTGTATGTTGTTTTCCAAAAAACTTGGTAGTTGTGTGTTGTAAATGCATTAATAAAATAAGCCAATTACTTCCATCAATATTAGACATTTGATGTAAGTCATGTGGTCCCACTACATTTTAAATTCAAAATTTGAGTTGGCTTCTCCAACACACAACTTGACTTGGTCCCACCAAAGTCAAAGATATTTTGTATTCCCAAAACATAAAAAGACACACGCAAAGTCACGAGCAATTTTATCGGGTTTGTTTAATTCCAATTAAACGAATTTTCCGTCGCGTCATAATTAAATCCAATTTAATTAAATAATTACGGCTCGTAAAATTATTACGATAGTCGCTTTCAAATTAATTCTAAATTAATTCGTTCGGCCGAATTAAAATCCAATTTTAATTTCGTATTGAAATCCAATTTCAATTAATATATCCGATATATTATTTTAGCCACAAATAAATAAATTAAATAGAAAAATCTAATTTAACAATTAAATTTATTTTATCAATTAATTCTAAATTAATCGCATTCTCTCTTCTATACGAAGTTAATCCCAGATTAATTCTTGTCGTAATTAATCCCAGATTAATTTTCTCTCTCATAATTAATCTCAGATTAATTCTATCTGAGTCAAATGTCATTGATGAATCTTTGGGAAGCGATCCAAGAGATTCATGGATATGTTGGCAGTAAATACGGTTATCGGACTATCCGAACACGTGCGTACCTCGTACCATGTTCTCACCAATTTACAAGATATGATTGGCTTCTAGTAAAGCACCGTGCCTACCCAATTTTCCAGAAATATTCGCCGAGGAATATCATCTGTATCAGGCATAGTAATACTAATATTATGTAATGCGTAATACGATCCAGTATCGGATGTCACATGCTAGGCCTAGGGCTGGCTCTGTGTTTGCCCCGTACGAAGCATATATCGGATCCCGAGAAAGTAATCTGTGTAATCGGGAAGTCATGACCTAGTCATACTATCCCGATAGCTGCAGCTTTTAGAGTACTAGTTTTGTATCATGTGTGACCATCATCTCCATATGACTGAAGTGATAATCTCATCTTGACATCATATCCAATACACTACAATTCTCAGTAAAAGCAATACAAGCGTACACATAATCTGTTAAAGCTCCAGACGACCAATACCAAAGTAAACGAATTTTTGCAAGTAATAGCGACATAAGTCTCAGGTTAAAGATCACATACACATACCCTGATTCGGATTCTCAAAGACACATAGTCATACTACTAATGGAATTCCGAGTGGGTCTATCCAGAGTGAACTGTTCCCGGTCCAACGGCTAACAAAACCTCTTATTACACTTGCATAAGTATCCAATACCTAATTATATGAGAACTCTGTCGTTAAGCTTCCATAACGCGCACAAGTGTAATACTAGTCTATTCCGCATTATCAATGTCCAGTCTCGATAATACTTCGACTAGGGATATTTAATGATTAAACCGTTCGTGGATTAATAATGTCTCATATCTTATTAATCCAATTTAACCATATGGACTTTTATCATTAATATATATCCAAGTAATCTAATTACAATAATGATAAAATAGCAATTTCCTTTTGTCACAGATAATTTTTACAAAAACACAATATTCTTTACAAATAGTGATACTATGGGTCATAATTGTCCAACAATCTCCAACTTTGCCTATAGCCAATCACTCAAGTATCTAACACCTGAACTATGTACATGTCGCTCAAACTTTTGCTAAGATATAGCTTTCGTCAACGGATCTGCAATGTTATCATCTAATGCGATCTTCTCGATCTTCACAACGCCACGATGTATGATCTCACGAATCATATGAAATCTTCATAGTACATGCTTGGATCATTGATGAGACCGAGGTTCCTTAGCTTGTGCGATAGCCCCATTATTTTCACAATACAATGTTACGGGCTCAGCTGCCAACAGAACTACTCCTAATCCAATTAGGAATTTATGGATCCAAACTACTTCTTTTGCTGCCTAAACTGTAGCAATATATTCCGCTTCCGTTGTTGAATCGGCAACAGTCTCTTGCTTGGAAGATTTCCAGCTCACTGCTCCGCTGTTTAAACAAAATATGTACCCTGATTGCGACTTACAGTTGTCTTTGTCGGTTTGGAAACTTGCATCGGTGAACCCAGTCACCTCATGTTCTCATTCCCCATAGACTAAGAAAGCATCTTTAGTTCGTCTAAGATACTTAAGGATGTTCTTTACAGTAATCCAGTGACCATCACCTGGATCGGCCCTATAGCGACTGCACATGCTCTAAGTATATGAGACATCAGGTCGCGTATGTATCATGGTGTACATGATCGATCCGACTGCTGAAGCATACATGATCCGAATCATTGCATCTATCTCATCTTGAGTTTGAGGACACATATCCTTCAATAGAGAGATGCCATGTGACACCGGAAGCAGCCCCGTCTTGGACTGATCCATGTTGAATCTCTTCAACACTTTGTCAATGTATTAGCTCTGGGAGAGTGCCAACAGCTTTTTAGATCTATCTCGGTAGATCCTTATTCCTAGAATAAAGGCTGCCTCTCCCAGGTCTTTCATGGAGAATTTTAATGAAAGCCAAGCTTTCACCGATTGTAGCATGGGAATGTCATTTCCAAGAAGCAATACATCATCAACGTATAGGACAATGAATGTCAGTGCGCTCCCACTAATCTTCTTATATACACAAGAATCATCTTCGTTTTGAATGAAACCATATTCTTTTATGATTTCATCAAAACGATGGTTCCAAGAACGCGATGCTTGCTTTAATCCATAAATAGATCTGTTTAACTTGCAAACCTTGTTTGCATGTCTTGGTACGAAAAAACCATCAGGTTGTTACATATAAACATCCTCCAAAAGGTTTCCGTTAAGGAAAACGGTTTTGATATCCATATGCCATATTTCATAATCGAAATATACAGTAATAGCAAGCATTATCTGAATGGATTTAATCATGGCAACGGGTGAAAATGTTTCATCGTAATCAACACCATGTCGTTGACGATATCCTTTAGCTACAAGCCTAGCTTTGTACATTTGTATGTTTCCTTCCATGCCCCTCTTCCTTTTGAAGATCCATTTACAACCAATAGGCTTAATGCCTTCTGGTACATCAACCAGTGTCCAAACTTGGTTGGTATACATTCGGACGTCATGGCTTCTTGACATAAAGCGGAGTCGATACCTTGTATCGCTTCCTCATACGTAGCCGGTTCATCTTCCTCAATAAGATTAATGTCTACATGAGGTGATATCAGAAACCCATACCTATCAGGTTATTTTCTGACTCTCTCCGACTTACGTGGTTCTTGTGTATTAGAAGATTGTGGAACAGTCTCATCTTTGATGGATTGTTCGTGTTCCATGAGGGGGTCAGTGCCAGGAGTAGTATTACTCCGATTTTCATCGAGTTCCACTTTCCTCCCACTTACCATTGCATTCATGAATTCATTTTCTAGGAAAACTGCATGAAGAGCGACAAATATTTTGTTCTCTTATGGGTTGTAGAAATAATATCCTTTCATTTCCTTAGGATAACCTACAAATAGGCACTTATCCGATTTGGGTTCTAGTTTGGTACTATCCAAACGTTTAACATAAGAAACCCAATTTCTTTCCTGTCCATATCTCATATGGAGTCTGTTCAACAAACTTTGATGGAACCTTATTCAAAATAAGTATTGCACTGTTTAATGCATATCCCCATAAGAAAATCGGTAGCTCTGTGTGACTCATCATTGACCTTACCATGTCCAACAAAGTTCAGTTTCTCCGTTCGGACACACCGTTCAATTAAGGTGTTCCGAGAGGAGTCCACTGTGAAAGAATACCATATTCTTTCAAGTAATCTAGAAACACATTGCTTAAGTATTCTCCACCACGGTCCGACCATAATGTTTTAATACTTTTGCCAGTCTGTTTTTCTACTTCGTGTCGAAACTCTTTGAATTTCTCAAAAGTTTCCGACTTGTGTTTCATAAGATACACATAACCATAACGCGATGCATCATCCGTAAAGGTTACGAAATATTCATATCCACCTCTAGCCTGGCTAGATATGGGCCCGCATACGTCACTATGAACGAGGGATAACAACTCGGTGGCACGTACACATTTACCATTAAAAGGTGTTTTAGGCATTTTGCCTAACAAACAAGATTCGCAGACATCATATGAATTAGGATCAAATCCGTCCAAGTATACATTCTTCGAAAGTGTGGAAATACGAGTTTTGAGATTCGTTTATATTCAAAATATAAAGACCATTATTCACATATGTTGTACATATCTCAATATCATCTTTATAAAAAAACAACTAGTGTTCCTGAATACAAAGGTATACCCGCATCGGGTTAAACTAGATACAGAGATAATATTCCTAGTCAAACTAGGTACAAAATAACAGTCGCCTAATGTAAGTACATGCCCTGAGGGCAGATTCAAAAGATAGGTGCCAATGGCCAAAACAGCGACTCTCGTCCCATTTCTGACTCGCAGGTCGATCTCCCCTGAAGCCAGTCTCCTGCTAATCTGCAGATCCTGTACATCATTACATATGTGAGTACCACATCCATTATCAAAAATCCAATTTTTAAAACTAGTAGTGGACATGTTTATTTCAAAAATAAACATACCTGAAGTCGGAGCCTTACCCGCCTTCGTTTCCTTCAAGTACGCCTTGAACTTACGGTAGTCGTGCTTCTAGTGACCCTATTTACCACAGTGTAGGCAGACATCTTGGGATTTGTCTTTTGTCTACCCAGAAGACTGTGATGATTGAGCCTTGCCCTTCTTCTTCTTCTTCTTCTTATTCTTCTTCTTCTTCTTCTTCTTCTTCACACCCCCAGAAGTCTTCAGCCAAGTGATGAGTGGTAAATGTATCACTATTTCCCACTCATTTGACCTAATATTTTGTATAGTTTCTGGAGTTTTGTGAATATTTTGATGTGTTTTGTGTTATTTTGTAGTTAAATAAAGTTTCAGGACCATCTAGAGGTGATTCGAGGCTAAAACAGTGAAAAACGGACAAAAAAGGCAAAATGGTAATTTAGCACGTTGCGACGCGCAAGTCTTCGGCGTCGCGACCGCTAACATGCGCCGGAGACTACGTCTTATAAGGGGTTATTTTATAGTTTCGGTAATATAAAGGTTTACTTATTAAGTCTTAAGCTTAATGCGTCTTGTTAACTGGCCGCTAATAAGATGTATCTGGTAAACTTAAAATAAACTTGACGAAATAATTTTAGGTTTAAGACCCTAGACTTAATAGCTCACGATCTTCCTTGAGGATAGATAACCCTTTAATAGATTTCCTTACAGGATAGACATATACCTGTTGGGTAGGGGTAACCACAATTGGAACTTAGTCTTAATGAATCTAGGTAATTTGATTGACATAGACATATGATTTAATTGGGTTACATTGGGTATTTGCATCCGACCATCAACAGAGGCTTTTGCATAATTTTGTATTCCAGGTTAGTAAACCAATATATTACACAAATATGAAATAACCATTTCATCTTTAAAAAGATATTGGAAGAAATCACAACCTTGGATAGTTTAATAAATTTGAATTTTCCTCAACCAACTTTCCCGCCATTTTATTTACTTGTTTTAAATTTAAGTCACCATTCCAATCAAACAATCAATCCATTAGATACTAGTAATCATTTGACCTCATAAAACTAATAGCTTAGGTATTAAGTCCTGGTGGGATCGATACTTTTTATACTACTTGAACGATACGTGCGCTTGCGTTATACGCGTGTGACAAATGATTTATGATTCCTCTGAATCAACTAAGCCTTGTCTTTGGCTCAACAAGCTTAATGATTCCAGTTAAGTGCGACCCATTGACAGTGGGAAAACTTCGTAATCCACGTCGATGAGCAAGAGTGGCATTGACTTGGGTCAACAAGTCACAACTGCGCAAGACATGCAATATTAACAAAGCTTTCATGGTTCAAACACATCCGCGATAGACAATGATCTTGAATTTGGCCAACAAATGAAAGCCAATCTTGGATCTTGAGAGAGAACCACTCAATGGAAGGAAACACTTAATATTAAATGCGAGGGCGTTTTCATAAATTGGTAACCAACTTATTATCTTTGATTAGGTATCATCATACGCCCTTAAACATGCATTCTAAAAGCACAATAAGGTGCGATAAATATTATAATGATATGCGGATGGATATACAAATACATTTTGTTCCTAGAACAAATCTCTCTCCCGCTAGCACTTTACATTCTTCTATATACCCAATTACATAACACTATAAGAAACCTCATTTAAATTGAGGGTAATTGGTGAGAAGAGAAATACAATAAGAATAAGAGGTGATAGGCTGGACACGCAAGTCCAATTTCAAATAAATACAATATTTACAACAATTTCCAAAATTGCCCCCACCCATCTAATATCCATCCGATATACATTATTCAAACAAATACATCCAAGCAATCACACATAGCATGTTGTCAATCAATGTAATCAAATTAATTAATTCTTCAATTAATGACCATCCAAAGTTCATACAATGATTTGATTTGCGCGAGTCCAACTCGTTTAAGAATAAGTACTCAAAGTAAGTATTCTTGAATTATATCGAACTACAATATTAAATCCAATTTAAATTGTATTCAATACTATTTCAAGTTTAATTCCAAATTAAACAATTACACTTATTCTATTATAATAATGCCTTTTTAGACTTGGATTCCAAATCCAATCCAAATGGTCTCAAAGGCTCATTTAGTATCCAATGCCAATTCCATTAGGTCCAATGGGCTTTAATTAATTCTTTAGGCATGGACTTTTGGCCATTATGGATCAAGCCCATAATGCCTTGGCCCATTTAGGAATCACCCTATGCCACAAATTAATTTTGGCCCATTAGGCCCAATTAGATTATTAAAGGCACAAAAGTCATATTTTGGACTTTTATGAAAATAGTTTAGGCCCAATTGGATCCAACCCAATTGTCCACAACCAAACTTGGCCCAACTAAGCCCATTAATCCAAAAATAACCAAATTAGCCCATTTAGTGTTTTAGGGACTAATTTACATTAATACAATATTCCAAATATTACATTAATCCATTTTAAGTGTAATTAACATAACTAATTAATTAATCTAACATTTCCAAAATATTAATTAATCTAATTAATCATGCTTATCATTCCAATTCATATCCAACACAAATTGAAACAAAATCAAGTCTCCAACAAACATGCTAACTCACGGCAATGGCAAGAAATTAACATCCAATTTGATTCCAATCCAATTAAATCAACATTCAATTTATATATCATGCCATTAACACATCCAAGTGTCAAAATTTAAAAAATCACCATGAGTTACTCTAGGGTAATATTCGGCCAACATAGGGAATTTAGGGAAATTTGATCCAATCAATTTTTCAACAATCCAACAATGCACAACTCCAAGTTATCATCATCTAACATCAACCAACAACTCAATTTTGAATTTTCATGCTCCAAGCAAAAATTCCTAATTAAAGTTTATGAACCCTAGTTTTCAAAATCATATTTAGCAAGGCTCTGATACCATTGTTAGTCTCTAAGACATGCCACAAGATCCTAAATAAGATTTATATGTGTGAAATAACAAGAAAAGTGGCGGAATCACTTACATTGTTTTGGAGAAATTTCAAAAATTCCTCTTTGGATGAAGCTCGAAGCTTGTTGTTTGAGTTGTTTTTCCTTGGGTGAGTTTCCCTATCACCTCATTTGACTCCTCCAAGTGCTAGCTTAATTGAAATTTTTGAAGCAAAAATTTCACTTCCAATGGAGAGAATAATCGGCAATGGTGAAGAAAAATGAGAGAAAATGTGTGTTGTTTTCCAAAAACCTTGGTAATTGTGTATTGCAAATGCATTAATAAAATAAGCCAACTACTTCCATCAATATTAGACATTTGATGTAAGTCATATGGTCCCACTGATAAGTGTGGTTTATACCCACTTATTATGGCATTCTTAGCCTATTGTTTTGTTGTATTTCGAGATATTTAATGTCATTTACAGTTTATTTTCTGTTTTTATTTGTAGGAACATTAATACATGGATTCTGAGATATTTACACGTGTTTTGGGACCATACGGAAGCATAGGACATAAGACGGAAGCAGCAGGGGAGAAATTTCATAAGGCGCCACATCGCCGTACCACTCAGCCAAATTCCCGAGAAGAAGGCGCCATGGCGCCACAATTTCATTGTTTCATTGGCGCCATCAATCCAAAAGCAAGAATTAAAATTCTAAATTAATTCGTTCGCCCGAATTAAAATCTAATTTTAATTTCGTAATGAAATCCAATTTCAATTATTATATCCGATATATTATTTTAGCCACAAATAAATAAATTAAATAGAAAAATCCAATTTAACTATTAAATTTATTATATCGATTAATTCTAAATTAATCACGTTCTCTCTTCTATACGAAGTTAATCCCAGATTAATTCTTGCCGCAATTAATCCCAAATTAATTTTCTCTCTCATAATTAATCCCAGATTAATTTTATCTGAGTCAAATGTCATTGGTGAATCTTTGGGAAGGGACCCAAGAGATTCCTGGATATGTTGGTAGTAAATACTTTTTTCGGACTATCCGAAAATGTGCGTACCCCGTACCATATTCTCACCGATTTACAAGACATTGTTGGCTTCTAACAAAGCACCGTACCTACCAAATTCTCCAGAAATATTCACCGAGGAATATCATATATATCAAGCGTAGTAATACTAATATTATGTAATGCGTAATACGATCCAGTATCGGATGTCACATGCTAGGCCTAGGGTTGGCTCTGTGTCTTCCCTGTACGAAGCATATATCGGATCCCGAGCAACTAATCTCTATAATCGGGAAGTCTTGACCTAGTCATACTATCCCGATAGCTGCAGCTTTTAGAGTACCAGTTCTGTATCATGTGTGACCATCATCTCCATATGAATGAATTGATACTCACCTCTTGACATCACATCCAATACACTACAATTCTCAGTAAACCCAAAACAGGCGTACACAGAACCTGTTAAAGCTCCAGATGACTAATACCAGAGAGAAGCTGTTTCCGTACCATCGGTAAACACAACCTCCTATTACACTTGCATAAGTATCCTATACCAAAATATATGAGAACTATGCTGTTATGCTCCCACAACGCGCACAAGTGTAATACTAGTCTATTCCGCATTATCGATGTCTAATCTCGATAATACTACGACTAGGGATATTTAATGATTAAACCTTCGTGGATTGATACTGTCTCATATCATCTCAATCTGGAACTAATCATATGGACCTTTTATCATTTATACATCTTGGTAATCTAAATACAAATGATAAAAGAGCAATTTCCTTTGTCACATAGTTAATTTGTACAACAACACCATGATCTGTATAAATAGTGATGGTATGGGTCATAATTGTCCAACACATCCGATACTGGATCACAATACTCAATACTACGTATACTACGCCTGATATAGATTATATATATTCCATTAAGTATATTTATGGAGAATTGGGTAGGTACGGTGCTTTGCTAGAAGCCAACCATGTCTTGTAAATCGGTAAAAATGTAGTATGAGGTACGTACGTGTTCGAATAGTCCGAAGACCGGATTTACTGCCAACATATTCAGGGATCTCTTGGGTCGCTTCCCGAAGATTCACCGATGACGTATGATTCAAGCATAATTAATCTAGGATAAATTACGGAGAGATTTTATCTAGGATAAAATACTATTTGAAGAGAGAGAACGATTAATTTGGAATTAATTGATAAAATAATATATTCGATATATTAAACGAAATTAGATTTCGACGCAGAATTAAAATTGGATTTTAATTCGGGTAAATGAATTAATTTAGAATTAATTCGCGAGCGACGTGAATAGTAATTTTGCTTGGCATAATTATTTTATTAAATTTGATTTAATTACGTCGCAACGGAAAGTTCGTTAATTTGAAATCAGCGAACCCGAGCCCGGGATGTGTTGCGGGCCTACTCGGAATTTGAATCAAGTGGGGCCCACATGTCACATCACTTGTCACATCACTTGTCACTTTAATTACTTTTTGGTGATGTGTTTTGGTGAAGGCATGATGATGACTTGTAAAACACATTTTGTGAGTAATGATTGAAAGACTTTTACAAAATGTTTGGTATATCTTTCATTTTGATTTTTAAATCAAAAAATTAATTCACTCATTTTCTCTCCCTAGCTCACGGTTTTGGAAGCCAAAAACACTCTCCCTATCTTTTTCTCTCATTGCCGAGAGTTGCAAGGAACAAGGAAGAAAATTTGTTGCAAATTTTCTAAGTGCTAGCACACCAAAGGAATCATCCAAGGTGATAGGGAACCATCCCAAAAACGTTTTGTGTTTGACGCATCCTAAATCCGTTCATTGTAAGTATGATTCCGCCATACTTTACTTTTGTATTCACTTTATTTCATTGCTTATATGATCTTGGTATGTCTTAGAGACCAACAGGGGGTGTGTGCATGCTGTTTACTTGCTATTTAGTTGTTTAAGTTTGAAAAAATTGAAAAATAAAATTGTTTGTTTGTAGTTTTATATAGTAAAGCATAAATCCTTTGATGATTTTGTTTGTTTGTGAGTGAAATTTTAGAAACGATAAGTGCCCAATTTACTTTTATCTGATGCCTTGAGTAGTTGATCTATGTCAGACTCGTAAGCACTCAATTATAGGTTTTTAGCAGCGAGAATTTAAGTAGTTGATGAGGTGAATAGTTGAAGAAATTGCATGTCGATGAATGACCGTTTACTTAGATATCTATCCTGATTTGCTAGTGTTATGAAGTGTGGTATAGCTAAATAGAAAAATGTCTCTAAAGAAAGAAATTAAACCACCTATAACCGATAAGTGTGAAGCTACCCATGGGCGAATATTACGACCTCCATGAGGAGAAATGCTACCTTAAAGGGTAGGTGTGTTGAAAAAAAAAATGAGTGCAAAATAAGAAAAGCAAAAAGAGACAAGAAAAGAAAAGAAAAAAAAATCATACCATACTGAGCACAAAATAAAGCAATTACAGAGCTTAATTGAGATATCTAAATTACTTTGACCCATTGATCTCAATTTTTAAACAAAGTCATCAAGCTGGCTTACTTAGGATCAAAGCTGTGACCGAACCTTTACACACACACATTGTGAGTCTAGCTTAGATGATTTACTCAAGAATTTGGATTCGAGTTGCAATTGCGTACTTTGAAGGTTCTATAATTTCATTTATAAGCTTTCTTTGAGGATAATATTATGCATAACTATTGGGACTATGATTTTGTTATTTTTTTTTTTATTTTTGCATGATTGTGTGTGAATGACGTTTGTGGGTATCGTCACTATAAGTCCTCACGAGACTATAACTCGTCCACTAGGGCAGCCTATGGGTTTAAAGGCTTGTTGCATATGCTAAATGTAATCGTGATCCCTACGAAAGTGGCTTAGTTAATTTAGTAATTTTTATTTGTTAATTTGAATTTAGTTTTTATTTTTTGTCTTTTGCTCGGGACTAGTAAAACCTTAAGTTTGGGGGTGTTTGATAAGTGTGGTTTATACCGACTTATTATGGCATTCTTAGCCTAATTTTTTGTTGTATTTCGAGATATTTAATTTCATTTACAGTTTATTTTATGTTTTTATTTGTAGGAACATTAATACATAGATCATGGGATATTTACACGTGTTTTGGGACCATACGGAGCATAAGACATAAGACAGGAGCAGCATGGGAGAAATTTCATAAGGTGTCACAGCTCCGTACCACTCAGCCAAATTCCCGAGAAGAAGGCGCCATGGCGCCATAATTTCATTGTCTCATTGGCACCATCAATCCAAAAGCAAGAGGCGCCAAGACGCCTGTTACAACCATGTGGCCCCAAAGCGCCACAATATACACACATATTGGCGCCATGGCGCCACTTACCAATTAATCAAAGGCGCCATGGTGCCTCAAGTCTCCAAATCCCATAGTAAGAGCCGAGAACAAAGCGCCCATGCGCCACTCAATTGGGCTGCAGCGCTGCGGGAGAATATAAGCGCATATCAGGAAAATGATTTTAGGGTTTCTAAGATCCCTAATGATACCCAATGACTCCCAGCCTCTACTATAAATATAACAGTTCGTCCAATACTCAAAAGGGAGGCTAATACACTGCACAAAACATAGAAACACATATTTTAGAGAGATCCAAGAATGAGGATTGAAGAGCAACAAGAGGAGATTAAGGCGGTGACGTCCGAAGAGGAAGAGATTCAATTCGGGTTTTATCTTCTTGTTTCTTTCTTGGAACTCTAATGATTTCCATTAGATTCATGACTTTTTTATCATTATTTTTATCTATTGTCATGAACTAACTCCTTAATTTTGGAGAATGATGTAATCGATGCTTGAACCTAGTATTGTTTGCTAATTTTGTGATGAAGTTTTATTAATTTATTTATATTCTTTTGAGTTTAATGCTTCTTAATTGCTGGCCACAATTAAAGATGATGAATGTTTAGAATCTATCACTCGAGAGATGGGATTTTGAATGGATCTAGAGAATATAACCTAGGATTTTATAGAGTTCGAGAGAATCTGTAGTTCCTTTGAAGTCGTTAATATAGAATCACAAAGTGTAATGAGATGTTAACTACTGGATTTTTATAGAGATATCGAAGTCTATAGTTGATGATATTTTCACTTAGCACTCGAGAGAGGGAGTATATATTTTAGGACTATTCACTTATAAACAATATAACTGAACAAAGATGAATTGACATGACAAATACATAGGTTACAACTAGGTGAAATCAGGATCTAGAATCTCTATCGTATTAGTTCCTTCTATCAAATTATTTTTATATTTATTTATTAAAATCTTTATTATTTGTTTTTGTAAATAAAGTTAGAATTATCAATTGTAGTACTTAGTGCGAGTTAACGCAATCCCTGTGGGTTCGACACTCTTAACTCATATTTATACTAAAACTTGACACCGTACACTTGCGGTACAATATAAAATATCACAACACCTACCGCATTTTAAATTCAAAATTTGAGTTAGCTTCTCCAATACACAAGTTGACTTGGTCCCACCAACGTCAAAGATATTTTGTATTCCCAAAACACAAAAAGACACACGTAAAGTCACGGACAATTTTATCGGGTTCGTTTAATTCCAATTAAACGAATTTGCCATCGCGCCATAATTAAATCCAATTTAATTAAATAATTATGCCTTGCAAAATTATTACGATAGTCGTTTTCGAATTAATTCTAAATTAATTCGTTCGCCCGAATTAAAATCTAATTTTAATTTCGTAATGAAATCCAATTTCAATTAATATATCTGATATATTATTTTAGCCACAAATAAATAAATTAAAAAGAAAAATCCAATTTAACTATTAAATTTATTGTATCGATTAATTCTAAATTAATCGCGTTCTCTCTTCTATACGAAGTTATTCCCAGATTAATTCTTGCCGCAATTAATCCCAGATTAATTTTCTCTCTCATAATTAATCCCAGATTAATTTTATCTGAGTCAAATGTCATTGGTGAATCTTTGGGAAGCGACCCAAGAGATTCCTGGATATGTTGGTAGTAAATACTTTTTTCGGACTATCCGAACACATGTGTACCCCGTACCATATTCTCACCGATTTACAAGACATTGTTGGCTTCTAACAAAGCACCGTACTTAGCAAATTCTCCAGAAATATTCGCCGAGGAATATCATCTGTATCAAGTGTAGTAATAATAATATTATGTAATGCGTAATACGATCCAGTATCAGATGTCACATGCTAGGCCTAGGGCTGGCTCTATGTCTGCCTCGTACGAAGCATATATCAGATCCCGAGCAACTAATCTCTATAATCGGGAAGTCTTGACCTAGTCATACTATCCCGATAGTTGCAACTTTTAGAGTACTAGTTCTGTATCCTGTGTGACCATCATCTCCATATGACTGAAGTGATACTCACATCTTGACATCACATCCAATACACTACAATTCTCAGTAAACCCAATACAGGCGTACACAGAACCTGTTAAAGCTCTAGATGACCAATACCAAAGTAAATTGATTGTCGCAAGTAATAGCGACGTAAGTCTCAAGTTAAAGATCACATACACCTACCCTGATTCGGATTCCCATAGACACATAGTCATACTACAAATGGGATTTCGAGTGGGTCTATCCAGAGTGAACTGTTCCCGATCCAATACCTAAATATATGAGAACTATGTCGTTAAGCTTCCATAACGCGTACAAGTGTAATACCAGTCTATTCCGCATTATCAATGTCCAATCTCGATAATACTTCGACTAGGGATATTTAATGATTAAACCGTTCATGGATTAATATTGTCTTATATCTTCTTAATCCGATTTACCCATATGGACTTTTATCATTAATATATATCCAAGTAATCTAATTACAATAATGATAAAATAATAATTTCCTTTTGTCACATAGATAATTTGTACAAAAACACAATGTTCTTTACAAATAGTGATGTTATGGTCATAATTGTCCAACATAAATGAAATTAGATAATGGTTGGGGTTTGAGTAAATCATATAAGGTGAAGTTTGATTCATATTGAAGCTTAGAAAATATATTATGTGATGATGAATGAGTGATGTTGTGCTAAGAAAGTGATGATTGGGGAAAACTCCCAACTTGTGCAATTTTGGGAAAAGATTAAGTAAAGTCAATAGAAAGGATATAAGTTAATATTGAGTGAGATATTGATTATATTATGGATGTTATTGAGGTCTAATGGAATTCTTGTTGCAATAAAAAAGTGATATAGGAGTTATGGGAATGCATTTGGGAAGAATTGGTTTGAGGAAGAAAATGCAGAACCTGGAAAATCAGGTTCGTGTCAGCGACGCAAAAGGGTTTCGCGTCGTTACATGTAGAAGGAAATTTAGAGCCGTCTCTAGAAAGTTTACGTCGCGACGCACAACACTTTGCGTCGCGACGCGCGACCAAAATTTTCCCAAGTTAGTTTTTAATCCATTTCAGTTCCACCCCAGCATGTTAGAAATCACCTTAAGAGTCTCGAATCAACTCGTACGTATATATTATATCATGATATGAGTACGTTACGCCTCAAAGTGATAGCCTTTACTTGAATAGGAAAACTTAGATTGATTCCGATATATATATTCTTAGTCCATTCCTTTAATCGAAATTATCGGTGACAGATCATCGCAGGAACCACAAGTTCTTCAGTGAAGTGAAGAAAGACTAGCAGAACTCCAGAATAGTGAGTGGACACTACCTTTTTAAAATTAACTTTTGTTTTGTTATTTCTATATCACACTTACTTTCACGCTTTAGGGCGTAGATTCTTTAATTATTACAGTCATTTCATAAAAATTTATGATTTGAGTTTTATATTGAGAAAGAAACGTTTTCAGAAAATGTTTTATGTTTTTGAGGCATGAGGGAAAAACCCACCTCAATATGTAACTTTATTCAGATATGAAATTGACGGATATAGAACATTTGCACATGCAGAGGACTGTGGGGACGATGATACGTAACACCCCCAGATCCTAGTTTAGGACTAGGGATAACAGATGCTCTTAGATCATAGTTTCAGAGCTTGGAGGGTAGCATAGATCCGCACCCCCAGTTCTAGTTCTGTGGCTTGGGGACGGCGATACGTAACGCCCCAAGACCACCAGTTTCAGGGACATGAGTGACATGCTTTGGGGGACGACGATATGTAACACCCCAAAGTCATGGTTTTTCATTCCTGGCTCTAGTGAGACATATGGGGGGACGGCGATATGTAATGCCCCTATACGTCAGATTTTTCAGAAACAGATACAGATTACAGAAATAGTTTTCAGTTACAGTTTTCAGAAAAGGTTTTTAGAAAAGAAAGTTTTCCGAAAACAACAATTTTATAAGAAACATTCGGAAAAGCAGGTTTTGAAAAATTTTTTAGAAAGAAAGGAAATCGTTTTCAGTTTATGAAAGAAATTTCCAGGAAAGATAAGTTTTACAAAAGAGTTTTCAGAAAGATTTTCAGAGATGAATTCAGAGTTTTCAGACCAGAGAAGAGATTTTCAAATTAAGCCAATTCTGAACTTTGAATTTAAAACCCAACATCTTCGCAACAGTATTTCAGATTTCTTTTTATATCGTCCACTCACTTCGATCGTTCAACCGATCTAACCCCCTCCCAATATTTTCAGGCAATGGTCTCATGCGTGAGTTTATGTTCCAGATAGAGTATTAATGTTGTCCATAGTCAGAGGTTCAGGGGAATAGGATGGCATATTCCCTACCGGTGGTGTCCCCAGATCGGGGATGTTACATAAGCCAGCTAGTAATCGGGTGATCTCGTGCCCTCAAAGTAAATTTTAGGGTGTGAGTCTTCATGGATATTTGAATTAACAAAAATTTATGATAAAAAAAATTAAATGATAATTATATAAGTTGTAAAAATGACTATTTAACAATATAATATTTAATTTAATTATATAAGTAGTGGACCAAATGCCACTGGATTGTTTTGTTGAGATCTGTCCAATGTTTAGATCGATTTCCTAGATAGAGCTGCGTGGAAGGCTTAGGCGCGACGACAACTTAGGGTACCTCGTTTCCACCATAGGAGCTTCTCGACTATATAATGGTAGCAGTGCAAGGGCAGTTCAAGCTTTTTTTTTTTTTTTGTGAGTGTTAGATTGAAATACAAAGAATATTTACCTCAATCTCTATCATGATATCAGACGGTGTTTTCTCTGGGTCCTGTTAATTCTCCGCCTTCGGCCACCACCACTGCCTCCGCGCATTTACCACACTTGGATAAGATTTGTTTTTTCAATTAGACTTGTAGCCTCTTTATTACAATTATTTTTTTCAAAGTTGTCTCATTCAGGATATTTTTTTAACTTCGTCGATTTTCACCATGGACAATTCTGACATCTCTCAACCAATTCAGATTCTCCTTGATGGTCACAATTATGTTCTCTGGGCCCAAGCCATGTGCAGCTTTCTCAAAGGCCGTAAACTCTAGTGTTATATTACCGGTACTCTTACTGAACCGGTTCAATATAAA
>SKCR01054594.1:0-29652 GCA_019454045.1 Zanthoxylum bungeanum | reverse complement strand
ACTCTAAATATGTCAGAGACCTTTGGAGAGATATCTACGATTGTCTCAATGAAGCTCCATCCGCTCTTTTGCCTAAAGAGATTGCAATGGATATCGTGGCAAGAGTTTCTACCAATTTCATGAGATGGTGTTTCATTCTTAGAACCATTTGGAATGGAAAAACAGATGGTTTAATCCAATACAAAAATAATTCAGCGATTGTTCACTGTGGATATCACAGATTCCACTCCACAGTTTTCATCAACGGTCATGATTTCTTCAATCATTGCCAGTGGAGTCTCGGCACCTTGTTTGAACTCGGTTTCCTAAATGGATTTATTCTTGGACCAAGTCCAATCCATCCCAACTATCCTGGTATCTCAGAAGATAGCCTTGGTGAGCTTCCTCCATTCATCAGTAATATTTTGTATCGATGGTATAAACGCCACAAAAGTATTACTGTCTGGATCGAAACCATTACCCCAGAATGGTCGAATGACTATTCGCTCGTCTACCACCCAATTCATCTTATAAGAATCATACCATCACGTCAACTCACTAATTGGAGACTCACTTGTTGGCCATCTAGACCGAAACTTAGAGTTTACTATGGATACGATGATATTTTCCCAGAAGAGATTACTTCTCATCATTCCTGTGATCTTAGAGCTCTCTCTGCTGACTCAGTCCGTCGAATTCTAGAAAGAAATACTGATGATAAAGACTGGAAAATCTTCACTACTATCGAAGAATCACATAGAAGTATCGTTCAGGGCTACAACAAAATCAAGTTTCCTGACAGTCTCGAAATTCAAATCATCGACGGCCTCATTCCAATGTCTCTACGCGCGAAACGTCAATGGGAAGATTATCAATTCGAAGATGATCATGTCCTTGCAACACAACCCAGTTGTTATATTCCATAATGTAATCATAAATCTTATATTTTGTTGCTTTGCTTGGTATTATAGCTTTTGCTTGCTCCTACATGTGTGTCAACAAGTCTTCTTTCTCATCAGTTCAAAAGCCTTCTCTACTCTATCCAAGAAATTTCCGGCTACAATGGGATCCTTCTTCCCATCAAACTCAACAGCTCCTCTTTCTTTCATTCCTTTAGCAATATTATCCTCATTAACTATAGGAGCTACCTGAGTTGGACCATGACCCCATGCTGGAGGGTAGAAATACAGATAATGGTAAGCACCAGGAGGAACATTACTGCTAGGAAGATGATGAACTGGGGTACTATCTCCGAAAACCGAGGCTAGCGAATCTCCTAAAATAGAATTAGGGTTCCCTTCAAAGGTTTCCCCATCATAAGAATTAACCTCCTCATCAACTGGAGGTGCCCTAGAAGGTTGGCCAACATTTGCTATCCTACGAGTACAGACTCGACCTGAACCTTAAACTCTGAGACGCGGAGGCATCTGAAAACACATGAAAGATGTCAACCGCTAGAAGACATAGAATAACTAATCAAGAAAATGAAGTGTCTACAGAATCTATGAACCCTGGGCTCTGATACCATTAAATGTCACACCCGTCCCCTTAAGTAGGGTAGGGGTGAGACGGAGACCTGAAACTGGCAGAGTTTCCCCTGTAATATGGACTAATCCTCCAAATACAAGGAAATATCTAAACTGAATATACTATCATAACATAGGATCTCCATGATCCAACTCAACATAATATCCATGAAGAAAATACAACATCCTCAGTATCAATTAAAGGCTCAATGCCTATAACCACATAACAAATTCTCCCAAGGAATACATATCTAGAAATACAGTCTCAAAACTTAATAAAGACACTCTACTGTTGGCACAACCTTTCTCTAGTGACAGAAAATGATGACGAAACGGCAGATGGAAATGATAATCTACTAAACTGCTGAACCTGAAATGTTAAGGAAATGGGGGTAAGCTCACGCTTAGTGCAATGGATCACAGTTTAGTGCCGTGGATAATCAAGTAACAAGGTGGATCGAACAAGTCTTTCATAATATAAATAAATACATAAGCTGTAAATCGATATCTCAAACATTTACTTGAAATCATAAATCTCATTTCTCATAAAACTCAAATCATAAATCTCATTTCTCATAAAGCTCATACTGCTAAAAAATACTCTGTAAAGATAAATCTGTTTATTCATATATATGCACAACCTCATGTCAAATACGGAAAAGCTGGCAACATGAGGCTTCCCCACGGCAAAACTGGCATCCGGAGCAAACTGGCAACGTGAGACCTTATCTCACGGCAATAACTAGCAACATGAGACCTTATCTCATGGCAATAATCTGGCACATATAAGTACACGGGGTGCATCCTAACATAAAAATCATTTCCAAAATCCATGCTCATATATCTCAAATCATGCAAGTTTCTCATATATCACAAACACATGATTTCAACATAATCAATATTCGATCCATACCTTATACCAAAATATATAAACTTTCTAAAAACAAACTCATTTAATGCATTACCTTAAAATTCATTTAAGAAAACATACATACTATATATACTTTTGAAAACATCAATGTTACAGGTTTATCCATGCACCTGGTGAGCTGACTACTGAGAAAGGAACTATGCAGCAGGACCGTCCCTGCTTATAGTATCACGATCACCTATAGAGTTAAAATAATTTACTATAAGGAACATAATCCTAACTAGAATAGATGAAAGAATATGCGAGAAACGTGGTTCGGTCGCTCTCGTAAACTTAACGAAAATTAAGATTCTGAGGTCCGTTACTACTCGGAATGGTCTGAAATTCGCGGAGGAGACTCGGGAAATCGGCGCGAAGACACTGTCCGGCGCGTGGTGGACACGCGCCGTTCACCCAGGCCGCGCGTGGGCCTCACGCGCCTCCACATAGGGAGCGCATGAGCTCCACTCGCCGGTCCGATCAGAAATTTTCCGACGGCCGAGCGTTCCCCTCTCTCTCCCGGATCTAATGCCGCTGACGGTTTATCGATCGGAGTTCCGGATCAACGGGAAATCAAGAAAAACCATAAAAAGTTTCTTACCGAGATCACTACAAAATTGGGAGTTTCCCAAGATGAAACCACCACCAAAATGATCATCTCGACGAGATCTACACTTTTCCTTAAAGGCTCGGTCGCGAATTGAAGACAGATCGGACGGATCGGGACCGAAACTTCTATTCTCTCTTTTCCTTTTCTTTCTCTCACACGCCTGCTCTTTTTTTTTTTTTTTGTTCTGTATATGTTGAAATAATAAATAATAATAATAATAATAATAATAATAATATCTAATTCCGAAAATTACCAATATGTCCCCACTAATAAGGGTATTTTCGGAAATCATCACTTTCGAAGCCCTTCTGATACGATTCTCGAAATGTGTTCAACGCGAAAGTTGTTCGTCTCGGAAAACAGAGTCCGATGATTCAAGAATCAACTCAATCGGAGTTCGTTTGCTAAATTCATGCCCAAAACTGTAAACTTTACGCATATAGTAAAAATCGCGTAACTGATTCTTGGTCCCACGCGTTTTCCAACGCGACGAATATTCATTTCATATTATTTTGATCCATAGTCCATCACTTAAACACTTATTCTTCATTATCATTCTATTCCAGGACTATATCGTCAGTCTGGGAATCTCCAAGAACAGTCCCGAAAATCTGGGATGTTACATATGCCCTTAATGTCTCAGACACTATTTGATCCCAATTTCTTTGATCATATGGATCCAAGAGAAGCATAACACGGGGATGGATGATACCCCCGTGGCGATTGCTTACTCCAGTGTTACCGAACATAAGAAGGAAAATGCCCTTAATGTCTCGAACACTCTTTGATCCTCATTTCCTTGATCATTCGGATCCATGGGAAGCATAGCATGAGGAGGGACGATACCCCCGTGGCGATTGCTTGCTCGAGTGTTACCGAACATAAGGAGGAATATGCCCTTAATGTCTCGGACACTATTTGATCCCCATTTCTTTGATCATATGGATCTAAGAGAAGCATAACACGGGGAAGGATGATACCCCCGTGGCGATTGCTTGCTCTAGTGTTACCGAACATAAGGAGGAAAATGCCCTTAATGTCTCGAACACTCTTTGATCCCCATTTCCTTGATCATTCGGATCCGTGGGAAGCATAGCACGGGGAGGGAAGATACCCCCGTGGCGATTGCTTGCTCCAGTGTTACCGAACATAAGGAGGAATATGCCCTTAATGTCTCGGACACTATTTGATCCCCATTTCTTTGATCATATGGATCCAAGAGAAGCATAACACGGGGATGGATGATACCCCTGTGGCGATTGCTTGCTCTAGTGTTACCGAACATAAGGAAGAAAAATGCCCTTAATGTCTCGAACACTTTTTGATCCCCATTTCCTTGATCATTCGGATCCGTAGGAAGCATAGCACGGGGTGGGATGATACTCCCGTGGCGATTTCTTGCTCCAGTGTTACCGAACATAAGAAAGAATATGCCCTTAATGTCTCGGACACTCTTTGATCCCCATTTCTTTGATCATATGGATCCAAGAGAAGTATAACATGAGAAGAGATTGTGCACTCGTAGCGTATGCTTGCTCTAGCGTTCTAAGGATGTGCCCTCGAACAGTACACAGGCTCCATGGAGACCTGAAGTATAGAGGATGTGCCCTTACCATTTTAAACGCTCTTTGATCCAAATCCTGGTTCGCCGGGACTCCGAATTGAAAGATTCAGGATTATGTTTTGGAAACCTCGGACATGACGCTATTTTAAGGAATCCGTACTGATTTTTTACATTTTAACATTTTTAAGCATTGAGTCACCCCCCGTTTCTTTTTTAAATTTAAAGTTTTTGTTTTTATTTTTCGCTGATCTGGTAAGGGGACGCCCGTGTCAGATCCGGTAGTGCTTCAAAAGGATGACTCGCTTCCCTTCTGAACAAGTCCCAACGACTATTCGGCTCGGGGCTGGATTTCGTTCCGCCGAGGCCACTTGATTATACGGCTCGGGGTTGGATTTCGTTCCGTCGAGGCCACTTGATTATTAGGCTCGGGGATGGATTTTGTTCCGCCGATGCCACTTGATTATACGGCTCGGGACTGGATTTCGTTCCGCCGAGGCAACTTGATTATTCGGTTCGGGGCTGGATTTCGTTCCGCCGAGGCCACTTGATTATTCAGCTCGGGGCTGGATTTCGTTCCGCCGAGGCTACATAGATTATTCGGCTCGGGGCTGGCTTTCGTTCCGCCGAGGCCACCGTTTTTCTCTAAGCTCGGGGTTGGGTTACGTCCCACCGAGTCCTTCCCTTTAGTCTGGGGACGTAACATTCCCCCAGAGCCAAGTGTTTCTCTCAGCTCGGGGTCGGGTTACGTCCCACCGAGTCCTTCCTTTTGGTCTTGGGACGTAACATTCCCCCAGAACCAAGTGTTTCTCTCAGCTCGGGGTCGGGTTACATCCCACCGAATCCATCTTCTCAAACTGGGGACGTAACATTCCCCCAGTGAGCCAAGTATTTCTCCTAGCTCGGAGTCAGTCCTCAAGTGGACGTTTTTGGGAGAGCAACCGGAGCAAGTCATGAAGGATCAAAAAGAAAAGTGAACAGAAGTATACAAAATATTCACATAAATAGGGACCTGGAAAAGAGTTATTACACAAAAAAGAAATAATATAAAGTGTGTCGGGATTACACGGGGCCCCGTTCGGGTTACCCCTTGTCAGTCAGCCTGCGCAGGGCAGGTGGTTCTTCCTCAGCAGGCTCAGATTATGGATGGCTCGGCTCGGCCTCGGGAGGTGGGATAACAGCTTCTGCATCGACAACCTGGGAGACCCATACTTCAAGGATCAGAGGAGGAACCTCATGAAGGTTCTCGTCAGGAGCAGGAACCTCGGGCCGGTCCTCGTAAGGAGCTGGGAGGACTGGAGGCGATCAAAATCGGGTTTGGATCTATCACTTCTTCGGGAGAAGGGTAAGCATTTCTGAAACTCCTCCTCGGACATTTCCCCTATACAAAAGCGAATGACCGCATGGATAGGCCCCATGTCCAGGTCAGGCAGTACCATCGGAATAATTTCAACACAATCGCAAACCCCTTCGAGACGGATGGAGTCCCTCTCGACCTCCAACTCAAGTTCTCTTCTCCTATGCTCGGCACGGGCCCGTTCTAATTCCTCGTCTTTGGCCCTCAGCTTAGATTCAACACTGCACACTTCCACCTACAGAATCTTGTTATCAGCTTGAGCAGCCTCTAAGTCTTTCTTGGCGGCATCAGTATTTTTTCTCTCTAAAGAGGCAGCAGCCCGAAGAGAGCTTTGTTTGTTGTATGAGCCTCAACAGCAGCCAGCTCCAGATTTTTTATGTTTTCTTCTTTGCGAACCAGCTGGCTTCCGTTTCAGAGAGTCGGTTCTGAAGCCTCTGGGCTTGGCACCTCGACGAAGGCTCAGAAGAATGGTCTTTTCTTGGCGTGATATATTCACCTACCGAGAAGAAATAAAAAAGTCAGAAAACAAAATTGAGTCATGGACTCATAAGCAAGAATGGGGAAATTTGACTATGGCCATTCGGAGATATCTCGTACCGGCCTTCTTCGGGAGAGAGATCCTCATACCTGGAATCTTCTCCGCAGGAACGCCTGTGCCAGTTCAAATATTTCGACACCAGGGGTGAGAAGTTGCCTCCTAATGCCCTGCCCTAAGGTCTTCCCCCCAATAATCAATGACGCCTTTCCGTTTTTTGGAAGAGTACCCTACGACCTCTTCTTGTTTCCGAGCAACCGCCTCTCACTTCAAGACCCCTCTCCTCCATCTCCCGAGATAGATCAGCTTCTTCTGTCCCGATCAGGCCAACGCCTCCATTTTCACAAGATAGGTTTGTTGTGGAATGGGAGTTAATTTAGGGGGGTTAATGGGGTGGTTGGTAACGCAGCGGAAGCGGTGAAAGTGAAAATCCGATTTTCAGATTTCAAAACTTTTTCTCGGATTAATTAAATAAACATATTTATTTAATATTCCAATAATCAAATTATGAAAATAAATTCAATAAAACAATTTAAGTGAATTTACCGAAATTACCCTTGCTTTGGTATTTTGTCCATTTTAGTCCGAAATTGATCCAATCAATTTTGAATGATTCTAAATCATTTCTAAGATGAACTTATGATGTTCAAAACATCAAAACACCAAAAGCACCAAAATCCCCAATTTCTCCCATCAAAGCCGAGAGGAGCCTCATAAGGTGCACATTGGCATTTTGCATTTCATGCTTCAAAACACATCCAATGAAATCCAATCAACATGAAACTTTATATGCATCATATACACACACAAATACACAACATATATGAAAACCCCCAAATTTGGAATTAGTTAAGAACCCTAATTTTTCAATTTCCTCAAATTGGACAAATTAGACCAAATACATTAAATCAATTACTTCAATCATCATTCTTCCATCCAATCCAAGTCTCAACACAATGAAACAACTCAAGATCAAATCTAGGTCATTTAAGAGTGGGTCAACAACTCTAGATTAGCAACATGGTTTCCAAAACCTTAAAAGAATAGTTACAACTACAATAGTCACAACACTTCCTTCATTACACATGCTCACACTTCTCAAAACTTCCATCAATCAAAAACCACAAGAACAAAGAAGAAAAACATCCTAAGAATATCATATATTAAAGCCTAGAACCTAAGGAACATTTCCTTACTAATAGCAAGTTTGAAAAAACTTACTAAAATCCAAGCTTTGATGTTTTGTCTTTCTTCTCACAACTTCCTTTTAGTTTCTTTCAATGGAGTTTATTTTGATAAAGTGTATTAGGTTAACTTTGAAATGAAATGAAAAACAATTTATATGTCACCAAATGGCCTTGGCCGAATTTCACAAATGACATTCAATAAATGTATTTCATTTTTTCATTTCAATTTAATTTGTCAACTTGCATAAATATCTAAAACACTTTATTAGATATTTATTTAAGTCAACAAATGCAACTATCATCATTTACTTTAAATATCCTAATGTAAGATATTTATATTTTAATTAATTTAATCATTTAACAATTAAATAATTAATTAATTAATCAAATACAAATATATTAAATATATGTATAATATTTACATTAAATATTAAAAACATATATTCATTTAGGAAATAAGTCAAATAACTCATTTTGACTATTAATTAATGTGTATTTAAATTAATCAAGTATTAAATGTAAATACACAATAATTAAGCAAATGACTATCTAGTCTCTTAGCAGCATGTATCTTGCGTTTAACCTTTAAACGACTTTATAAATAATCAATATTATTTATTTATGTTGCTCTAGTGCTCTACGAGTATGTTTCATTATTGAGACTCTCTAGATTCAGGTATATCCGTCACGAAATCTAATTTCGTGTCCATAATCTATCCACCCGTAGATTATGACGATCACGGATAATCTCGCTGAACCATACAGGTCGAGGTCATGGCAAATGTATAATTCCTCCGTCACAGGTATCCGGATAAATCCCAGAGATATAGATGTAAACGTCAAATCTCTATCGGGATTATCCAGTCGACTATTCTATTAGCAATCTCAAAAGAATGTTTAGAACTAGCTTCTACTTTACCACGGGCCCATGGTTTTATCTGATTGCTAATCATATGGACTACCTATGCTCTGGTACACAGAACTGACGGATCCTATCTTGATACACATAGGACACCCTGAGGATCTATCTACACCCAACGAACAGGCGGAGGTCTGATCTAAATAGATCGGTGACGTGACTGCCGTCTAAGTGTAGAAGATGTCTCATGTGCCCACAATGGCATCTCAAGTCTAAGAATCACAAGTGCTACTCAACCCAAGAAGATTCTTATTGACGCTGGTGTACCATCCATTAAGAATCTTCGGTGAGTCGTTCAGTGTTTATCCGCTATAAAACACCTACACGTCTATACTAGTCTCCAAGACTTATGGTTCATTGAGAAACCATTGGAATCATATATTCCAGTATACGACATGTACCGGTCTCAACGGGTTTACTATACTGACCAAGTAGTGTAAACCTTGACCAGGAACTGTCTGAGAATGACAACGTCATGATAACTCAATGTCCGTTGCGACGCTTTTGCAACTGTATCATGACTAATCATTCTAGGGTCATTACGTCTTTACCATATAAAAGATAGATTATATTATAGAAACTGCATATATTATTCATAATAATAATGTTTTACAGAAGTATATTTAACGAAATACAACCGGGAATTGGCGCTCTGAGCACCAACCCCAACAAAATCTCCCACTTGCTCTAGTGCCAATATCGATTGTATCTAATACCCATCGACTCCACGTGTTTATCAAACAACTTCGGAGGTATGGCCTTCGTCAGCGGGTCTGCTACATTATCTTCACTCGGTACCTTGCACACGACAATATCCCCTCGCGACACGATCTCTCGAATGATGTGGTACTTGCGTTCCACATGCTTCGACTTCTGATGCGCCCTCGGTTCCTTTGCTTGCGCAATGGCTCCAGTATTATCACAGTATAACGGAATCGCATTCTCGATACTTGGGACAACTCCCAATTCTGTGATAAAGTTCTTTATCCACACAGCCTCTTTTGCAGCTTCAGAAGCTGCAATATATTCCGCCTCAGTGGTGGAATCAGCTGTCGATCCCTGTTTGGAACTCTTCCAACAAACTGCACCTCCGTTAAGGGTAAAGACAAATCCAGATGTAGACTTTCTATCATCGGGATCCGATTGGAAATCGGAGAGTCTGTATACCCATTAACCTGCAGTTCGTTTCCTCCATATATAATCAACTTATCCTTAGTACCTTTAAGATACTTTAGGATATGTTTAATGGCCATCCAATGGTCATTACCTGGATTGGACTGATATCGACTAGTTACGCTAACAGCGAAACTGATATCAGGCCTCGTACATAACATGGCATACATTATGCTACCCAAACACGAAGCATAAGGTTGGTTAGACATTCTAACCTTCTCATCTTCTGTTTGTGGACACATCTTCTTAGAAAGATGAATCCCATGTCTGAACGGTATGTTTGCTGTCTTACAGTTACCAAAGCTATACCGTTCCAAGATCTTATCTACGTACGTTGATTGGGATAACCCAATCAGCCTCCTTTGTCTATCTCTATAGAGTTTTATCCCTAAAACATAGGAAGCTTCTCCCAGGTCCTTCATGGAGAAATTCTTACAGAGGTACGCTTTGACGCTTTGCAACATACCTAAATCATTCCCAATGATTAGGATGTCATCAACATATAGGACTAAAAATACGACCATGCTCCCACTGGCCTTCTGATACACACAGGATTCTTCCGAATTCTTGAGAAAACCAGACGATCTAATAATCTCATCGAATCGAAGATTCCAACTTCGTGAAGCTTGTTTAAGTCCATAAATGGACTTCTTAAGCTTACATACCATACCCGAGGTTTCGCTGGATGTGAAACCTTCCGGCTGTTCCATATAGATTTCTTCATCAAGAAATCCATTTAGAAAAGCCGTTTTGACATCCATTTGCCAAATCTCGTAGTCATGATACGCAGCTATAGAAAGCAAAATCCGGATAGACTTAAGCATTGCTACCGGCGAAAAAGTTTCATCGTAGTCGACGCCAGGTCGCTGCGTGTAACCTTTTGCTACCAGTCGGGCCTTGTAAGTTTCAACCTTACCGTCAGGCCCGCGCTTCCTCTTGTAAACCCATTTACAACCGATAGGAACAATTCCTTCGGGAAGCGGAATCAAGTCCCAAACTTGATTTTCATGCATTGAGTCTATCTCGGATTTCATGGCACTTTGCCATTTCACGGAGTCGATGTCCAACATCGATTCTCTATAGGTGAAAGGATCTGTCTCTTCAACTAAGAGAACATCCAGACTCTTTTCTTGTATCAAATACAAGCGTTCAGGAGGTCTAGATACCCTTTCCGACCTACGGAGTGTGTGTGTTGAAGGTCCTTCATCTACTTGAACTTCAGGTTCCTCCGTTGGTTCGTTGTTTTCAGGTTGGACTTCATCAAGCTCAACCTGTCTATGATCACCACCTTCTGACAAAAATTCTACTTCTAGAAATTTTGCGAAGCGAGCTACGAACACATTTCGATGCTCGGTATCATAGAACAGATATCCCCTCGTATTCGAGGATATCCAACAAACCTAAACTTTTGCCCTCGAGGCGAAAGCTTACTTTGCTGAGTCACCCTGACATAGGCAGGACAACCCCAAACCTTAATATAATTAAGATTCGGTCTCCTACCGAACCATATCTGATACGGTGTCGTAGGAACAGCCTTTGAAGGAATCTTATTCAAAAGATGTGCGGCTGTTAAGAGAGAGTAGCCCCATAAGTAATAGGGCAAATCTGTGAAACTCAACATCGATCGGACCATATCCAATAAAGTCCGATTTCTCCTTTCAGATACACCATTGTGCTGTGGTGTACCTGGAGGAGTATATTGAGCGAGAATCCCATTCTCCTTCATATAATCCATGAACTCACCACTCATATATTCGCCGCCTCGATCTGATCGAAGGCATTTAATATATTTACCAGTTTGTTTTTCTACTTCATTTCGGAACTCTTTGAACTTTTCAAAGGTTTCCGATTTATGTCGCATCAAATACACATAACCGTACCGTGATAAATCATCGGTAAAGGTAACGAAGTACGAATAACCACTGTGAGCAGTTTGACTTAGTGGACCACATACATCAGAATGTACGAGTTCCAGTAAGTTAGTGGCGCGGTGTCCAACACCAGAAAATGGGGCTTTGGTCATCTTACCCTGAATACAGGATTCACAAGTTGGATAGGATTCAATGGTAAGATCTGATATCAAACCATTCCTAACCAATTGGGTAAGGCGTTTAACGCCAATGTGACCAAGTCTCATATGCCAAAGTTCAGTATTATTAATTACAGGTAAACTACGTTTATTAACTCCAGTATTTAATATATCTTTTGAAGTTTGCAATGTATAATGACCATGCTGGTTTGGACAACAAAGGATCTGAATATTATTTTTATCATATAAATACAAAGAACTATTCTTAATATTAATACAAAAGCCTTCTGTATCTAATACAAAAAGTGATATAATATTAGCGACACATCCTGGTACAAAATGACAGTCATATAACAAAAGTGTCCCATTCGGCAATGAGATCTCGCATACTCCCACTGCAACTGCATCCAAAGAGTCTCCACTCCCGAACCGCAACTGCATCTCTCCAGGCTTCAGTTTCCTACTTTCCTTCAGCACCTGCAACGAATTGCAAATGTGAATGGGACAAGCAGAATCTAAAATCCAGCTGGATGTAACGGCTTCACAAGCCAAAGATAAATCAATAACTGGAAAAATAAAAGTACCTGATGTAGAAGCTCTGTCTCTCCTCACTTGGGCAATGTAATCAGGACAGTTCCTTTTCCAGTGCCCGACCTTGCGCCGCAGTGGTGGCATTTGTCTTCAGAAGCCCTTTTGGGCTTTGCAATCTTCGCCTGTTGTTGAGGACCAAAAGCCTTCTTCTTCTTCTTGCCTTTCTTGTTCTTTCCCTTGGACCATCCTTGGGAAGAAGCCGAAAGAGAAGTAGTTCTAGGAGGGCGAGTCGGTACTCCCTTCTTAAGGTCCTCTTCTGCCGTGAGCAACATCCTATGTAGCTCCTGGTAGGTACAGACAGTCCCGTGCATGTTGAAGTACATCACGAACTGGCGAAATGAAGCTGGGTAGTGAACCAAGAATGACACTCCTCACCGAGAATGTCATTCAAGATGAGATTATGTTGCCTCAATTGATCGATCAAATCGATCATCTGAAGAACATGTGGGCTAACACTCTGCCCCTCATCCAGACGCGCATGGAACAGTTCCATGGCGACTTTGTGAACAATCACTTGTTCCTGGTTCTCAAACGATTGTCTCAATCGCGTCATCATACTATAGGAATCTAACATACCATAGTACTGTTGCTTGAGTTTCGGAGACAGTGAACTAAGGATGTATGATTTAACCCTTAAATCATCATCCTTCCAAGTTTCAAAAACTTGGCGTTCCTCCTCCGAAGCATCCTCGCCCCACTGCAAGGGGCAACGGACCCTCAAGAACATAACCCAGCTTTTCGGAATCGAGGACAATCCTCAAATCCAATTCCCAGTCTGCAAAGTTCTCAGCGCCTTTCAGTTTGTTCGCATCAAGCATACGCGCAAACTGATTTGTGGATTGTGCCGCCATCGCCAATCTATCATATAGATCACGAAAAACGGTTAGCAGAAATAAAGCAGTTTCATATAATATCAAAAGCATAAACTAGATCATGGATTTTTAATCTAATATGCCCCTCCCACTAAATCATGCAATACTGTAATCCCAAAACAGAATACAAATATTTAATAATTAAATTAAATAAAATAGTGAAAAGTGGATCCCGTGAATATATTTCGGCTCACAGCAGAGGCACGGTCTCGCCTACGTATATTCATCAGGTAGACAACTCATTTGTCAATCATTCACTAATGACTCCTAAGTATCCGGTCCTGGCCGTTTCTCGTTGTCGCTGCGAAGGCAGGCCCACAAGGAGACGTACCAAGGTTAAACTCGTCAATGATAAACTCAAGTTACTTACGTAATCCTGACAGCTAGGGCACGTTCAGAATTCCGCTTTTACTTGAATTTACCTAGTATCTATATACATCCGGTATAAATAAATCTTTATCGGCTACACCCTCACAGCAGAGGCACGGTCTCGGATGTAGTCACAAAGAAGTATTCATAAACCGTATTGACAAGACGGACCATATAACATGCATCAAATACATAATTACATTTAAACCTTATTATTAGGGATTTTCCGCTAAGTGTCATACACCCTAAATCTAACCAATTTAGATCCTAATAAGCATGCATAAAGTCAAGAAAACATGATTAAACATTGATTCAATGAAGGCTAATCATTTTAGGTGGCCTAGAATCAGACTCGCTCTGATACCATTTTGTAGGGGTTTTTAGGGGGTGAATCCGGTAACGCAGCGGAAGCGGTGTGAAAATCCGATTTTCAGATTTCAAAACTTTTCTCGGATCGGATTAATTAAATAAACATATTTATTTAATATTCCAATAATCAAATTATGAAAATAAATTCAATAAAACATTTTAAGTGAATTTACCAAATTACCCTTGCTTTGTATTTTTGTCCATTTTAGTCCGAAATTGATCCAATCAATTTTGAATGATTCTAAATCATTTCTAAGATGAACTTATGATGTTCAAAACATCAAAACACCAAAAGCACAAAATCCCCAATTTTCAATCAAGGCCGAGAGCCTCCTAAGGTGCACATTTGTGCATTTGGCATTTCATGCTTCAAAACACATCCAAATGATATCCAATCAACATGAAAAAACTTTATGCATCATATACACACCAAATACACAACATATATGAAAACCCCAAATTTGGAATTAGTTATGAACCCTAATTTTTCAATTTCCACAAATTGGACAAATTAGACCAAATACATTAAATCAATTACTTCAATCATCATTCTTCCATCCAATCCAAGTCTCAACACAATGAAACAACTCAAGATCAAATCTAGGTCATTTAAGAGTGGGTCAACAACTCTAGATTAGCAACATGGTTTCCAAAACCTTAAAAGAATAGTTACAACTACAATAGTCACAACACTTCCTTCATCACACATGCTCTCACACTTCACCAAAACTTCCATCAACAAAACCACAAGAAAAAAAGAAAGAAACATCCTAAGAATATCATATATTAAAGCCTAGAACCTAAGGAACATTTCCTTCTAATAGCAAGTTTGAAAAACTTACTAAAATCCAAGCTTTTCTTTGTTTTGTCTTTCTTCTCTCAACTTCCTTTAGTTTTTTTCAATGGAGTTTATTTTGATAAAGTGTATTAGGTTAAGTTTAAATGAAATGAAAAACAATATATATGTGCACAAAAGGCCTTGGCCGAATTTACCAAAAATTACAAAATAAATGTAATTTCAATTTCATTTCAATTTAATTTTGTCAACTTGCATAAATATCTAAAACACTTTATTAGATATTTATTAAGTCAACAAATGCAACTAATATCATTTACTTTAAATATCCTAATGTAAGATATTTATATTTTAATTAATTTAATCATTTAACAATTAAATAATTAATTAATTAATCAAATACAAATATATTAAATATATGTATAATATTTACATTAAATATTAAAAACATATATTCATTTAGGATAATAAGTCAAATAACTCATTTTGACTATTAATTAATGTGTATTTAAATTAATCAAGTATTAAATGTAAATACACAATAATTAAGCAAATGACTATCTAGTCTCTTTAGCATGTATCTTGCGTTTAACCTTTAAACGACTTTATAAATAATCAATATTATTTATTAATGTTGCTCTAGTGCTCTACGAGTATGTTTCATTATTGAGACTCTCTAGTTCAGGTATATCCGTCACGAAATCTAATTTCGTGTCCATAATCTATCCACCCGTAGATTATGACGATCACGGATAATCTCGCTGAACCATACAGGTCGAGGTCATGGCAAATGTATAATTCCTCCGTCACAGGTATCCGGATAAATCCCAGAGATATAGATGTAAACGTCAAATCTCTATCGGGATTATCCAGTCGACTATTCTATTAGCAATCTCAAAAGAATGTTTAGAACTAGCTTCTAAACTTACCACGGGCCCATGGTTTTATCTGATTGCTAATCATATGGACTACCTATGCTCTGGTACACAGAACTGACGGATCCTATCTTGATACACATAGGACACCCTGAGGATCTATCTACACCCAACGAACAGGCGGAGGTCTGATCTAAATAGATCGGTGACGTGACTGCCGTCTAAGTGTAGAAGATGTCTCATGTGCCCACAATGGCATCTCAAGTCTAAGAATCACAAGTGCTACTCAACCCAAGAAGATTCTTATTGACGCTGGTGTACCATCCATTAAGAATCTTCGGTGAGTCGTTCAGTGTTTATCCGCTATAAACACCTACACGTCTATACTAGTCTCCAAGACTTATGGTTCATTGAGAAACCATTGGAATCATATATTCCAGTATACGACATGTACCGGTCTCAACGGGTTTACTATACTGACCAAGTAGTGTAAACCTTGACCAGGAACTGTCTGAGAATGACAACGTCATGATACTTCTCAATGTCCGTTGCGACGCTTTTGCAACTGTATCATGACTAATCATTCTAGGGTCATTACGTCTTTACCATATAAAAGATAGATTATATTATAGAAACTGCATATATTATTCATAATAATAATGTTTTACAGAAGTATTTAACAGAAATACAACCGGGAATTGGCGCTCTGAGCACCAACCCCAACAGTTTTTGCGGGCGGCAGGACGGGTGGAGATTGTTGGAGATGCCCTGGAATTGAGAAGATAAGCTTCGGGTAGCTAACGGGGGCCGCCTCTTCAGCTTATTTTTTTGTCCTCGGTTTGCTGGCCGTTTTCCGGGCGTACCCGGCTCAGGTGGCCTGTTTTTGTTTGTTACACCGACATCGATCCATACTTTGGCCTTCTTTTCGACACATACCTACAAAAAAAAAACAAACCAACAAAGGCAAAAAGGGTGGGTCAGAAACAGAATTCTGAGCCAATTCAAAATCTCATCATGCTAAGCAAAAAGGGATAAGATAGGTTAGAAGGTTAGTTACAAAGCCCCACCTATCCGCCCCGGGACATTCGGAGGGGCAGTCCGAAGAATCACGTCCTGAATCGAGGAAAGGGCCGCCATCATTAACCAATTGTCTCCAAGTTTGGCATAACGCCGAGCCCAGCGTACCCGCCTTGCCGGACCTGATGGGAAAACCTTTGAGCGTCCCCCCAACAAGTTGGGAAGAATTAAAGAAGTTAAAATTCTTTCAGAAAATCAAAAGTAAGAACGCTAAGGGTTAATAAAATCCCTAACCTCCACCCTCAAGATATCCGGGATAGAGGACCTCCTCTCTCGTACGATTCTCAGAACTCGTCCCCAATCTCCTGTGGCCCAAAACCATAAGTCTTTGAAGTTCTTGTTGGAGTCAGGGAAGCTTGCCCGAAAACGTTTTGGCGAATCAGCATAAGTAGAAGATAATACCCAACCATGATGCGTTTTTGGGTGCTATGCCTCAATCGAATATTAGCCTCTTCACCTTTCAAGAGAGGGTTCACCGAGTCCCGCCGGACTCCAAATCACATGAAGCCCGGCCAATATTCCTCAAGCTATTCAGGCTCCGTTGACAGGGGGGCGATCTCCATCTCGGCCAGCATCCAGGCTAAAATAGCGTACATCGGTAGCGAAGTCCACACTCAAAGAAAGCCGAAAGAAGCCAAAAGAAGGGCCACTAAACCCTCATCAGGTTGGCTAGCACGATCCATTAGCCCGGGGACTTCAAGGGCGATATCTATCCGAATGTCATATCATTGCTGAAGTAGTGCGAGGTCGTATTCAATTATCTTGGAAGGACGGTCCATATCCAAAGCCGATGAATTAAAATCACCGGGTTGTGGGTCCTTCCGAGGGATCATCTGATGGTAAATATCTTGTTCAATTTCGGAAGGGGTAGGGGTAGTATCAAGCTCCTCTATACTTGGTGCCCCCGAGCTCGATGAGAGCTCTTCAACAGAGGGAGTCGGAGGTTTAACGGGGTTTGAAGAGCAAGACCTGGTGTCAGACATCCCTGACATCCGAGAAATAAAAGAAAGAGGGGGGAGGTCAGTTTATAGCTAATTTCTGAAACTAAGCTTGTGAGTTCTAAATGCCCTAACAATATCGATCAAGCCATAAATCTCTCCCTAGCAACACAAAACCAAAACACAAAAAAAAAAGAGGGAAAAAATAAAGGAACAAAAGGGAGCAGGATTCACAACACATGGAAAGCAAAAGCAAAAAGGTCGTTCAGAAGACTTACTTGTTTCTTTTAGAAGGCTTGCAGATTTCTCGGAGCGATCTGGTCGTTCTGAGGATAAACGGGTCACAATTAAAAAAGAAGAGTTCTCGTGGTTGGGGAGATCGAAGAGTTCGTGAAAAAAGGCAACACAACGAAATACATTAAGCTCTTTCAGTTCCACTCTCCGGAAAAGAAACCTCTCTTCTGCAGGAACCTAGCTAATTGGAAATGACTTAATGTATACGAAAACAAGAACCAAATGCAATGTCGGTACATTCTCCACATAATGCTTGAAGATTGGCGGGATACCTTGAACAAGCTCTGAGTAAAACATCGCAATTCTGGGGATTCGACTAATGTTTGTGTTAGCAGTAATCTCATTGACCCTTGCCGGAGAAATCTTGTGATCAAGCTCATAATAATACTTTCTTCGGTACATATGGTTGATGGTGTTTTCAGGTCCTATGTTATTTAAGGAGTACGACAGTGGTAAAAAGGTAAATTCCCTTCTTCGTCAGGATCGTTGATATCGACCCGACCACATGAGTAAATGGCCGACCACTTGAGATCGGATGACAGGGTATTATCAGATCGACAACAGCATTCTCAGTCCAATGGACCACTATGACCGACCTCATGAAAATCAAGCACATGGTGAGGCGTGCTCAGGAAGATAAGGCATCTTATTCTTGCGGATAAGATGACAAATTATCCTACTTTCATGGGGAGAACTGATGAATCAGTGTCTTAATGGGATGAAAGAAGTAAATGTAGTTTTAAATTAGGAATCCTTATGGGAGAAGGAAATTGATTCGACTGGGAACCCTTATAAAAGAAGGAATCTGATTTCTGCATTATTATAAATAGGAGGGTAGAGTGTGTGTAAGAGCATCAGAATCAATATCAAGATCATTAGGATCAGACTTGTAAAACACAAGAGATATCAGAGAAGCATATCTCAGTAATAAAAAGTATTATTCAGTTTGTGTCCGTGGACGTAGGTTGGATCTAGCCAGCCGAACCACGTTAAATCTCTTTGTCGATTGGCGTATTTATCTATCTTTTTGCTAATTTTGCTTTCGACTCCCCCGTAACCAAACAAATTCACTATTGATGGAGGATTATCTCAGGAGAAATATTCCCATATTGCCATGAGACCAAAATCAGCCGTCAACAGTTGGCGCCGTCTGTGGGGAATTCCAACAAAAAAACAGCTCGCGTATTAAGACAATGGCAGAAGGAGGAAATCGCCAGTTGGCGGGAAGTCCAACAGCAGAATGAATAGAGAAGATAGAAGAAAACATGAGGAATGAAATGGACGAAAACCAAGCTCTTCTAAAATCCATGATGGACCGACTAGAAATGATGGAAGGGAGGAACAACGAGAGATTTGAAGCCGGAAGCAGTCAGAGAAGAGATGAGACAGCAGAAGGAAAAACGGTTGTAGATACAAGTGAAGACAATAGACCCATAAGGAGGGGCCCCTACGGGGTAAAATCCGTAGTGGTAGAAAAAGATTGGCAACGGGCGACACGTGGGAAGAATGAGAGGGAAGACAACCGCCGGATTCCTCCTATGATAGCCCCCGAAACATCAGAAGGGAAAAAAGGAAGTATGGCGAGGCTAAACGAGAGACCTCAAGTCATGAGGAGTGCCACACCCGGGGAAATAGACACGAAGAAGGCCGTAGAAGGCGGCATGGTAACTCAGATAGCAACATGAGGTATTGGTTGAGGAAAGAGATGACCAAGTGAGGAGTAAACCTCAAGACCGATACAGGAGATGCCTGGGACGGTGAGGAGGAATCTCCTCTTGCAGAAGAAATAAGGTCGAAAAAATCCTGAGGCGATTCAACATGCCTACCATGACACCCTACAAGGGCCATACTGACCCAAAATCTCATATTGAAAGCTTTGTCCTATTAATGGAAGTCCAAGGAGTAGTAGGGGATGCCGTTTGCAAAGTATTCCCCCTAACCTTAGGCGGATCCGCCATTCTATGGTACAGAAGTCTAGCCCCAGGGCGCATCAGCAACTTCACACAGCTCAAAAAATCATTTGTACGGCACTTCAAAGGGGTATGCGTTCCTAAAAAGACAATTGGAGAGTTAAGACTCATGAAGCAGAGATATGACGATCCCCTGAAGGCTTTCATTGAAGGATACCATAATATGGTGCTCGAGGTCGGGGGATATGAGTCCCTCGAGGCCTTAGAAAGTTTAAAGGGGGCTTTAAGGGTCGGAAAGCTGTGGACTCACCTAAGAATCCAAGATACGTCGGATTATAAAACAACACTGGAAATAGCTCGAAAGTTCATTTTGTTGGAGAACGAGAGAAAATCTCCCGGAGAGGGACATCTATCAGAGAGAGGATAATAAGGGCAGAGGCCCCCCGCCGTCCAGATAGGGAGTTCAAAAAACTGCCCCCGAGACGCAAGGAATTCAAGCTAATACCTCGGAACAACTAGGAAAGAGGAATCTCGAACCAAGTAAACCAGGTAGTCAGGGAAGAAGCATACATTCCTCTGAATAAGCCACTAGGACAGATCGTCATGGAGATCCAGGAAAAAGGCCTCCTGATATAACCTAACCTCAAGAGATCCCCCCCAGATAAGAGAAATAAAACATCATATTGCGTACATCATAATTTGAGAGGACATCCGACGGACGGGTGCAAAGACTTGCGGGAACAAATGGAAGACCTGGCTCGGAATGGATATTTAAATAATACATTGACTATGAGGTTATGGGGCACAACGCCGATAGGTAAACATCATCGCATGAGGGAAAACACTGGCAGGAGATTCTAACCGGTCAAGAAAAACTATAGCCGGGCTCGGGGGTCGGAGGTACTAGAAGCGGAACAATCCTCGGGAATACAAGGTGGTCGGTCGGTACCAATAATGTTCCCTGACGAGGATGCCCGATGGGTGAGTTTCCCCCACGACGATGCTTTAATAATCAAGGCAACAATCGGCGGTTCAGAGGTAGACTGAATCCTGGTGGATCCCGGAAGCGCAGTGGATATAATCTCCAAAAAGGCTCTGGAAGGCCTTGGAGTGGAGTATACAGCTCTGACCAATGACGACACTCCCCTATACGGCTTCAGGGGTTCAATGGTCGTCCTATTACGGAGAATACAATTGGCAATGACGATCGAAACTCGTCCCCGGACGATTATGATAAACTTCACGGTGGTGGACTGCATGAGCAGTTACCAAGTTATTGTCGGTCGACCTTTCATGATGAAGACAAAGGCCGCAATGTCCTGCCATTACTTACAGTTAAAATTCCCCACCCGGGAAGGGATTGGAATCGTGTACGGGAGTCAGAAGACAGCCCGGAGCTGTTTTTCCACCGTCTCAGGGGAAACCCTCTGCATTGAAGGAGGTACCAAAAAAAGACAAGTGAATAAAGACAGAGAAGAAGCAAGGGGGAACACAAGTCCTCAGCCAAATAAAGTTGCCCGGTTAGGGGCGGTCGAAGAACTAGAAGAGACGAAACTTTTCGGACCTGGGAAGAGCGTGAAGATATGGGGAAACTTAGACGAAACCCTGAAACAGGGCCTGCTGAGGTGTCTAAAGGAGTACCTAGACGTCTTCGCATGGGGGCACGACGACATGCCCAGGATTGATCCGGACTTCATCAATCAACGTTTGGTAGTAAACCCGTCACACAAGCCAGTCAAGCAAAAAAGAAAAACCTTTAATCAGGAACGGTGCAGGGCAGTAGCGACCGAGGTGGAAAAATTATTGAAAGTTGGTTTCATCATAGAAGTAAAATACCCGGAGTGGGTATCAAATGTGGTATTGGTGAAGAAGTAAAACAGAAAGTGGAGGATGTGGGTGGATTTCACCGACCTCAATAAGACATGCCCGGAAGACAGCTTCCCACTGCCAAACATAGACCAGATAGTAGATACAACAGCTTGCCAGGGACTGCTAAGCTTTATGGATGCATTCTCACGATACAACCAGATCAAGATGCACCCTGCGGACGAAGAGAAAATAACTTTTTTCACCGACCAGGGGATTTACTGTTATAAAGTAATGCCCTTCGGACTGAAGAATACAGGGGCAACCTTTCAAAGGCTGGTCAACAAAATTTTCAAACCGCTCATTGGCACGTCAATGTTGGTATATGTTGACGACATGATAACAATGTCCCAAGAGCCAGAATGTCACGTGACCGATCTAAAGAAAACCTTTGAATTACTAAGGAAACACAATTTAAAGCTCAACTCGGAGAAATGTGCTTTCGGAGTAGCCTCAGGTAAAGTTTTGGGCTACATGGTAAGCTCCCGAGGCATAGAAGCCAATCCACAGAAGATCCAAGCCGTACAGGACTTAAAGTCTCACAGGACGGTAAAAGTAGTGCAAAGTCTAACCGGTAGATTGGCTGCGCTCAACCGATTAATCTCCCGAGCAACAGACAAGTGCCACCCTTCGAAGTGAAAGTATTGGATGAGGAAGACAAAATCTCGTGGATACAGCCAATTAAGAAATATTTGGAAACATGGGAGACACCCAAAGACAAGAAGGAAGCCAGGAAACTAAAATTCAAAAGCACCAAGTTCTCTCTGATCGAAGGAGTGCTCTACCAGAGGGGCCACACAATACCACTCCTAAGATGTTTAGCGGAAGAAGAGGCCGATTATGTACTTAGGGAAATTCATGCGGGCATCTGTGGGAGTCACGTCGGAGGACAATCGATGGCCTTTAAAGCTTTAAGGCAAGGGTTCTATTGGCCAACTATGCATCAAGACGGCATGAGAGTGGCCCGGAAATGCGAAGGATGCCAGAAGAATGCCAATATGACAGTCGAAGTACGCCATTGTGGCCATAGACTATTTCACCAAATGGGTGGAAGCCGAACCCCTATCCACCATCACAGAGAAGAAGGCTACAGAGTTTCTGAAGAAGAATATTATCTGCAGGTTCAGAATCCCTTGAGCCGTCATCACAGATAACGGAAAGCAGTTCGATAGCAAAGGCTTCCGGAAGCTCTGTGAAGACCTCCAGATCGCCTTACAATTCGCCTCACCAGCCCATCCGAAGTCAGATGGGTAGGTGAGGCCACAAACAAAACGATTAAGGCAAATCTTAAAGCTCAGCTCGGATCCTTCAAGGGCTTATGGGTCGAGGAATTACCAGAAGTATTATGGGCACACGGACAACCTATAAAAACTCCACAGGGGAAACTCTGTTTGCCTTATCATACGGATGCGAGGCAGTCATCCCAGCAGAGATCGGAATGACTACCCACATGGTCTGCCATTTTGAGGACAAATGAAATGAAGAACTTGTCAGAAGTCACCTCGATCTAATCAAAGAAAAGAGGGAGAAGTCGGCTATGAAAACAACGATCTATCAACAAAGAATGGCCCGCTTCTACAACAAAACGGTTCAGGCCCGTGTCTTACTTCTAGGTGACTTGGTATTAAGAAAGGTCACCCTGAACACCGAAGGCCGGAGGAAGGCTCACTAGGCGCCAAATGGGAATGACCCTACAAAATTGTGGAGGTGGTAAGGCCATGGGTCTACATTTTAGAACAGATGGATGGCACCCCATTAAGGAAACCTTGGAATGCCGAGATGCTAAGAAAATATTTCCAATAGGTTCATTTTCTTTTTTTGCAGCAACCCAACAAGGGTTAAGAGCACAGTGTAAAACCCCTCTCAAAATACCCCGCAAAGAGTTGTAGAGAGGGTAGTAAGTCCCCGAATATAAATAAAACTTTCTCTTTCCAAAAAAGAAAAATTCCACCCACTCTTCTAATTAAAATTGAAAGCCACATTCGAAATTCCGGGGACATACTCGATACGGAGGGATGATCAGAGGTCGAAGCATCAAACCCATGACATACCGATCACAAGTGCTAGAATAAAAATCACGGGCATAGACAATCCGACCTAACTCGATCCACTTTTAAAAATCAAGACCACATCAAGGGGTAAAGAGGTATAAAGGAGCACGAGAACCCTTGGCAGTAGCCGGAGCACAACCACCCCACAATTTATATGTACCAGGGACATTCCGGGATGGTGATCACGGGGAGGGAGTGCCCCCATAGGATAACCTGTCTGACCGGTTTGGGAGATACAAATGCAAGAAATGCGTTACCATATGTTTTTCCTACCCAATGGATCCAAAAGAAGCGTAGCACGGGGATGGATGATACCCCCGTGGCGATTGCTTACTCCAGTGTTACCGAACATAAGAAGGAATATGCCCTTAATGTTTCGAACACTCTCTGATCCTCACCTACCTGATTAATGGATCCGTGAGAAGCATAGCACGGGGAGGGATGATACCCACGTGGCGATTGCTTGCTCATGTGTTACCGAACATAAGGAGGAAAATGCCCTTAATGTCTCGAACACTCTTTGATCCTCATTTCCTTGATCATTCGGATCCGTGGGAAGCATAGCATGGGGAGGGACGATACCCCCGTGGCGATTGCTTGCTCCAGTGTTACCGAACATAAGGAGGAATATGCCCTTAATGTCTCGGACACTCTTTGATCCCCATTTCTTTGATCATATGGATCCAAGAGAAGCATAGCACAGGGAGGGATGATACCCCTGTGGCGATTGCTTGCTCCAGTAATACCGAACATAAGGAGGAAAATGCCCTTAATATCTCGAACACTCTTTGATCCCCATTTCCTTGATCATTCGGATCCGTGGGAAGCATAGTACGGGGAGGGACGATACCCCCGTGGCGATTGCTTGCTACAGTGTTACCGAACATAAGGAGGAATATGCCCTTAATGTCTCGGACACTCTTTGATCCCCATTTCTTTGATCATATGGATCCAAGAGAAGTATAGCACATGAAGCGATTGTGCCCTCGTAGGGTATGCTTGCTCCAGCGTTGTAAGGAGGAGCCCTCGAACAGTACACAGGCTCCATGGAGACCTGAAGTATAGAGGATGTGCACTTACCATTTTAAACACTCTTTGATCCAAATCCTGGTTCACCGGGACTCCGAATTGAAAGATTCAGGATTTTGTTTTGGAAACCTCGGAGAAGATGCTGTTTTAAGGAATCCGTACTGATTATTTACTTTTTAACGTTTTTAAGCATTGAGTCACCCCCCGTTTCTTTTTTAAATTTTTAAGTTTTTGTTTTATTTTTCGCTGATCTGGTAAGGGGACGCCCGTGTCAGATCCAGTAGGGCTTCAAAAGGATGACTCGTTTCTATTCTGAACAAGTCCCAAGACTATCGGCTCGGGGCTGGATTTCGTTCCGCCGAGGCCACTTGATTATATGGCTCGGGGCTGGATTTCGTTCCGCCGAGGCCACTTGATTATACGGTTCGGGGCTGAATTTCATTCCGCCGAGGCCACCTAGATTATTCAGCTCGGGGCTGGGTTTCGTTCCGCCGAGGCCACCGTGTTTCTCTAAGCTCGGGGTCGGGTTACGTCTCACCGAGTCCTTCCTTTTGGTATGGGGACGTAACATTCCCCGAGAGCCAAGTGTTTCTCTCAGCTCGGGGTCGGGTTACGTCCCACTGAGACCTTCCTTTTGGTCTGGGGACGTAACATTCCCTCAAGGCCAAGTATTTCTCTCAGCTCGGCCTCGGGAGGTGGGATAGCAGCTTCTACATCGATAACCTGGGACACCTCTACTTCAAGGATCGGAGGAGGAACCTCAGGAAGGTTCTCGTCAGGAGCAGGAACCTCGGGCCGGTCCTCGTAAAGAGATGGGAGGACCGGAGCGATCAAAATCGGTTCTAGATCCATCACTTCTTTGGGAGAAGGGGGTAAGCATTTCTGAAACTCCTCCTCGGACATTTCCCATTTACAGAAGCGAATGGCCGCATGGATAGGCCCCATGTCCAGGTCAGGCAGTACCATCAGAATAATTTCAGCACAATCGCCAACCCCTTTGAGACGTATGGAGTCCCTCTCGACCTCCAACTCAAGTTCTCTTCTCCTAAGCTCGGCATGGGCCCGTTCCAATTCCTCGTCTTTGGCCCTCATCTTAGATTCAACACTGCGCACTTCCACCTGCAGGATCCTATTATCAGCCTGAGTAGCCTCCAAGTCATTCTTGGCGGCATCAACATTTTTTCTCTCTAAAGAGGCAGCAGCCCGAAGAGCTTTGTTTGTTGTATGAGCCTCAACAGCAGCCAGCTCCAGATTTTTTATGTTTTCTTCTTTGCGAACCAGCTCGGCTTCCGTTTTAGAGAGTCGGTTCAGAAGCCTCTGGGCTTGGCCACCCTCGGACAGAAGGCTCAGAAGAAGGTCTTTATTCTTGTCCGTGATATAATTTACCTACCGAGAAGAAATAAAAAGTCAGAAAACAAAACTGAGTCATGGACTCATAAGCAAGAATGGGGAAATGTGACTACCTTGGCAATTTGGGAGCATATCTCCGTAACGATGTCCCCAGGAGAGAGATCCTCATACCTCGGAATCTTCTCCTCAGGAACCGCCTCGGCCAGTTCATTAATAGCCGGCACCAGGTGAGAATTGGCCTCTCTAATGCCCTGTGTAGGCATTGCATTTTCGCATGTGAAACCCGATGATGAGCCTCATTTGGAGGCACTACCTTTTGAGTCACGAAAGCCGCGGGAAACGGATATCGGAAGGGGAAATTCAGGATAAACAAGCTCACTGTCTTCATTGGTGCTGCGTTCGTTACTTCGTTCGAACCTCGTGCAGATTGCGGACGTTCGTGCCGCATGCGAGGAGGCGTTCGAAAGGAGCCGGTAATTCTGGTTTTGCTGCTAGCCTCACACCCCAGCCCATTTAGCTCCCCAAAGCCCATAAAACACATCCCAAATTAAATAAATAAATATTAAACATAAATAAAATATTTAAATCATTTACCAATTAAATAAAATCATGCCTAATATAAATGAATCAAATATATTATATACTAAACCTAAAAATAAGATTTGCCTAATTAAAATCATCTTAACCAATTAAAGCCAATCATATATTTGACTTCCTAATCTAATAAGATATACACCAAGTTAAATTAGTTGACTTCCTAAAATAAAATATTTGTCCCCCCCTCAATCCTTTGATTTCCTTGTTTAAAACTAAATCATATCCTAATTAATGCCCAAAATCCCTTCCCTTGTCAACCCTAACCCTTCTCTATATAAACAACCCCTAACCAAAGCCATCCTCTCATTGACACATATAATTCACACCCAAACTCTCTCGAAATCTCTCTAGACTCTCTCTACACACCCAAGACTAAACAAAAGAGAAAACACTTCACACATACACAAGAAAGAAAACAAAGAAACCACCACAAGTCACCACCCTCCATAGTCGAATCCAAAGCACCTACAACCACCCTCCATAGCCGAATCTAAAGCACCAAACTCACCCTTAGCCGAATCCTAAAACACGCCTAAACAACCTCCTAGATTACCTTAAAACAGTAGCCCAAATCCTTAAAAAACAGTAACATAAAAACTGCATAGATAATCTTAAAAATAATCACATGTAATTGCACTAAGAACCCACACAAACTTGGAATAGTTAGTGAAAACGTTAAAACAGGTGGCCCGTGCAGTGAGCAGCAAGACAGAAGCCGAATAGGAGCAGAACGGAGTTCGAACCGTAAGCAAAACAGCGAAGCAGTGAGCTAGGACGTTGAACAGTGGACCAGAAAGTTGCGGAGCTTTACCCTCTTTCGATTTCCGTGGAACGCGAGTCCGAGAGACGGCTTAAAAGGTTAGACCTGAGGGTATCTTTCACACTTATTCTCATTTTATTTTCTGGTCATTTATTTTGATTATATTTTGTATTTGTGGTATCGTTGTGTGTATGATGTATGTTGTGGGTATTGGATGAATGAGAGATGTGTCAACTCTCGCGGTATATCGGATGGAAACCCGGACATAAATTTCATAGCCGATTCCGAATGTACGGTAATATGATCTGTACTCGGGCCACAACTCCACGTACCGCTTGGGTAAACGGCGCCATCTTTCTTTTGTTGTGTTGCTTTTGTTTATTTAGTTTTCTTTACTTGAATTCAATATGTTGTTTAGTTATGCATGATTCAACCAAGCGCATGGGCTTAGTGAGTTAGTTCAAAGGTCCTCCATTTGGGAGACAAAGCGCCGAAAAGGCCACCTTTGTGACACTACTTCACCGCGCCGGTTGATGTGTGTTCGGTTGGATGCGAGATACGTTCAATCGGGCATACTTAGTTTGATGTTATTGAGTTTATCTTTTATGTATGGTTCAATCAAGCGCATGGGCTTAGTAAGTGGAATGAAAGATCCTTATAGGGAGGGGTTAAAACCCGTTACCACGATGCTTTGCCACGCCGGTTGATGTGTGTTCAGATTGGATGTCAGATGTGTTCAATCGGGCATACTTGGTTGATATGATTGGTTCTATTCTTGTATGTGTGATGTGACGCGCATGGGCTTAGTATGTTGGTCTAAAGGTCCTCTCTTGAGAGATCAAGAGCCCCAAAAGGTCACCTTTATGGCAGTATTTCGCCGCGCCCTTTTATTTTGTGTTTATGTATTGCGTCCCATTTCATGCATCAGGTCTGTTCCCGTTCGAACGCGTTTACGAACGCAAATCGAACGCGCATGTGTTTTTGCCTTATCATGTGTCAGGTCTCATTTTCGTTCGAACGCGTTAACAAACGCCATACGAACGTGAGCATTCTGCCTCATATCCGTTCGAACGCGTTAACAAACGCCATACGAACGTGAGCATTCTGTCTCATTTCCGTTCGAACACGTTTACGAACGCTACTCGAACGTGAGCATTCTGTTTCATTTCCGTTCGAACGCGTTTACGAACGCTACTCGAACGTGAACATTCTGTTTCATTTCCGTTCGAACGCGTTACGAACGCTACACGAACGCGAACACACTGAACTGAGTCATTTTCATTAGATTTCATGCATAGTTTTCCTAGTAGCTATCTCCACATGTATAAATGCAAATATGTTGATGTATTACAATTCATATGCTTGTGTCATGATAACATTTGAGTATTATTTCTTGCAGTATATCGGATGGAAACCCAGACGTAAATTCCGTAGCCGATTCCGAATAGACGGTAGTGCGGTCTGTACTTGGGCTACAATTCCACGTACCACTTGGAAAAGTGCCCATATGTGTGCTTGCATGGTTAACATGTGTGCTTGTATGGTTAATATGTGTGCTTGTGTTTTCCTGAATGTGATATGCAAGTCAAGTTGTATGTTAGTTGCTATCTTGATATATGTTAAGCATGCAAATTTAAATGTAAGATATATGCGAAATGCGTACATAAGTTTTATTTTACACATGAGAATTTAGAAGCATGATACTCTTGGAAATAAGTGTTACTTAAGCTTGATTAAATTATTACATAAATCCTTTCATTACAAGTGACATGAGTAAGGGACCATTCCGAACCCAACGGTTTGAGGTCTTCCCTTGCGAGGGGTGAGTGCGGCCTTAAATCTTTGTCCCGTTCACACCGGGTGGCGACTCCATGTTATTCAGTACTTCCTAAACTAGGTCGTGAGCCTAGGAACGACGTCGCCCAGGTCCTGTGTCCTACAGTCTGGCGACTCACGGGGGACATGAGAATTGGCCCCGAAATATTGTCTTGTAATGAGTGGATTTATGTTTTAATTGGCCATGTCTATAGTGGATAAGGAGGGTTTAATCAAGGGCACTTTGAGGCTAGGTAGTGGTTTGGTGTCTTCCTTCACTCACTCCTTTCTAGAAGGAAAAGCTGTG